>UZAE01000468.1:0-22635 GCA_900617975.1 Rodentolepis nana | reverse complement strand
CCCCCCACCCCCTGAGACTGAATTGCGCTTTAACAGACAAGCCAAGAGAAACTGGCTTTAAATTGAAACAATAAAGGTCAGGGCATTTCAATTCAAGAGGAAAATACAAACCTCGTTATTTTGCTGCAACGCTATTCGAAAGTGCCTGGAATAGGTTTCCTTTATTAAAACGCACAACACCACAAACATACACATATATCATCCCTAAAAGCAATGACGTAAGGGGTCAAGTCTAAAACGTGAAAATTCATAGGACAATTGGAAGGACTATATAAATATGCCCAAATTTTGGCTGTCTCCAACTAGGAGAACTCGAATAAAAGCTAAAGGGCAAAAAAATTAGAACTCAAAGCAACAATGCCTTTTGGTCTGAAAAATCAAAGCAAAAACAGAACTAATACCTTGTTAATTTGTAAGCCGAATCACTGGCTTTTTTCGGTGATTTTAAGTCGCCGAAAATGTCAGGGCTTAACTCCTTCCCCAATACCAGATCGAGATAGAGAATTTTAGTTGCGAATTCTACATGATGAAGATTGGGCGACTCTGTATTTGTTTTAAGACTACTCCTTCTCCTCTTGAAACGCGTTGACCTGGGGGAAGATTTCTCCAACAGGCTCCGATATGAGAGATTCTTCTCACTCCCATTGGCATTTATTTTGGTTTCATTGAAGGAGGAGATCAGTTTACCCAGTGAAATACACTCTGCTATTATCAGAGCTACCCTGGGCTGCAAAGGCACGGGAACAACTCACAATTAAAGAGGGAAAACGCGAAAGGATTAAAAGGCAATCGAGAGAGAGAGAGTTGACTAACCCCGTCTTTAGCCAATTTTTCCACTGCATTCTCCAACGATTCGGAGAGGTTACAAGTAGAACTTCTCCAAGATGAGCTAGACTTGCTAAACCGGGACTTTTTCTTGGGTGTCACAGTCTGTGCAAAGAGCGAAAGGTGTTCAAGTGCACGAGAAAAAGCACAAATTAGACAGCCACCCTGTCTACCTACCTCTTCATCTGCTGAATCTGTTTGAGTCGCTTCATATAACTGAATCCGGCTGTTGAGAGTTAAGCTGCAGACGAAAGGAATAACCGAAGTAAAGCGCTAGAATCAGGCCAAAACGCCTCTGACAGAACTATAGCAATAACTCACTCTTTTGACCACCTATTAAAAGGTCCTTCGCTGAGGCCATTCTGTAGGAGGAATGAGGGGAGCACAATAATGAGATCCAATTTATTAGACTTATTACATGATGCTGCCGTGAAATCGTAAAGCATCTTTCGACATTGGACAATGACAGATTGAGGAAGTACTGGGTTCTTTTCTGGCCAAACCACTTTCTTTACCAAAGGCCTTTAAGACAATAAATTGGACATGTAGACATACCATGAATTTGGCGGAAATCGCGAGATATCAGGACGAGTGGAACATAGGCTCAACTCGACTAAACCTAGACACTGCCAGAATTCACGAAGGGCTATGATGGATGAAGAAATAGTGCACCGTATACTGAAGAGTGTTTCAGCAAGGAGAATATTTACAAATACCTTTTAGATGGAGGACTCAAGTTTTGAAGTGGGGCGATATAATCACCTAGAAGAGCCTTGAGAACTTGAACACAGCCTTCTTCAAGACTCTCAATGAAGTATCCACCCTAAGAACAGCAAATCCGAACCAGTTATCCCCCGGCATGGCAAGTTTCGTATCTAGACCTCATCTAAACTTACCTCGAGAACAACGACCAATTTTCCATCAGCTAAGGTTCGAAGCTGGTGAGTCATATGGCCGTAGCAGGCTGGACTAATCCACATTTTACCCTTAAGAGTTTAGCGCAAATATACAATATGCTTCGCACGTCGAGGGCATTAAGTAAGTATCTTGTTTTCATACCTCTGGATCGCCAACAGCAGCATCGAAGCCAGATGAAACGAATACAATCTCGGGATTGAACTAGAATGAGAGAAGAGGGAAGGAGGGAGGGGGATTAGTAGACAACATAATATAAAATGCATACCTCATAAGCGATGGGCATAATCAAAGAATAGAAGATTGCCAGGTAGTCACCATCAGTCATTCCAGTCTACAAATTGGATTAAAACAAAAAATTCGAAAGAAGTCCTTGTGCTAACCTTGTTTAAAGGTATGTTGATGTTGAAACCACGGCCTATGCCATCGCCAATAAAATCGTAGTCGCCTTCTCTTAGCATTGGCCAAAATTTCTGGCACTCGTAGCGGTGCATGGAAATGAAAAGAACTCTATGAAAATAAAAGGAATGGATTGCAATTCTGACTTATAGCAAGTACAAGGGGAAATTTAATAGGGAAATGCGATACACCGGCAGTTGACTTTTGGGTTCAAACCACTGTATGTCATATTCGACCACTTCCACGGTACTCACCTTACTTTTTTCTTTACCTTTATGCCAGTCTCTTCTGCCCACCCCTCCACCTTCTCCAGTTTTCGTGACCTTGATGTCTTCCCCCCCCCTCTCTGTGAAGCCAGAAGTCGACTGTACTCAAGCCTAACATTGACCATGAGTGTGCAAAACAGCCAAAATCTGCGAGCTGGTACCTCAACAAAGGCCCAAACTAAAGTACAAAGATAGTAACAGAGATAAACACAAAGTGGTGCATGTAGTAATATTGTAATCTGTTTGTAAAAATAGCACTAGTTAATACAAAGGAAAGCGCGGCTAAAGATGGATAAATTCAGAAAAGAGAAGGAAGCTATGACTCATGAAAATCGGCGTTTCTGCTTCTTCAATTTTCAACTCAGAAAAACACAGGATCCCTCTCAAGGAGATTCAATCGAAACCGATTTCACGTTGAGGAGGCCATGATGACGTGTGTTACAAAACAACGCAATTGCATTGTTGCACTAGGGAGATAGCGCTTCTATAAAAGCCTCGTTTCTTTTGAGCATGCATTCACTTCAGCGTTTCGCTCCAACTCCCTAGAGGTGAGGTAAGGGCTTTTAGAAAAGCAATGGTAATTATAGTCCAGTCTTTGGTTCGACCGGATTGTCGTGGCTAAAAGAGATATGAAGGTACCAAGCAATTCCAGGCACCCCAGAGCCCTACTACCCATACCAGTGGCATAATGTTAACAAGGTCTGATCAACAACAACTTGTATAGTAAAAGATTTTGCAAAAGAAGGGAGCATGTTGAAACGAGTGAAATGAATATTATTCCAAAGACACAATGATCAGCAAGAAAATTTCAATTCCAAATTACAACAGTCACATTGCGAAATACCAGTCTCGAGCTTTTAAATAAAGTTTAATGCTAAATTACCCGAAAGAGAGATTTTTGATAAGCTCTCGAAAGCCCGATCAATGACAAGCACCAAACCATTAAACTGAACGGAGGTCAGCAATGAAAATTTTTGAACCTCTTATAACAAAGTCCCCGCCCCCAACCTCCCTTTCTCGCCCCAAATTGAGATCGTATAGGTACTCATTTGAATGGATGATGAAGTCTTTGACAGCAACCTGGCATGACTAGTCAGTAGAAATTATTAAAGTCAAAGCGCGAATAAACCAGTAAAAATCCAATTCCTAAATATAAACTCTTAATGCTTCTATGTATAAAGACCACTCGTAATGCAAAATAATGAACAATACTGAGAGGCTATTAAAATTTCAACAAAACAGACTAATAAACACACCGATTATCATTGTAGAAGTTATACTGTGTTCCCTGTCCTTGATGTACATCCCAATCAATGATAAGAATGCGCTTAAAACGAGGACTCCGGAGCGAGTTTTTAGGAGATGTAGTTGAAGTAAGTGGCCTAACTTTGGACGGAATAGGGTTGTAGAGAGACAGGGGTAGAGAGTCCAAAAGACTAGCTACTGCTATGGACACATTTCCAAAGATACAATACCCACAGGCTTCATCATACATTGCATGGTGACCAGGAGGACGAACCAGAGCTAAACCGTTCGCAACTTTACCATTGGCAATTTGGGAAGCCAGTTCTGTTACCGATCCTGCGGCAAGACTACTGGCTTCCCAGGTATGCTGTAAAATATAATATATTAAAAAACCTACTTATATCTATTAAGTAGAACGGTATAAAGAAAACCCACCGAATTAAAGAAGACCCCGTCATAATTTCCGGAGAGACTATATAGCTCATCTTTACCCATTTTAGCCGAACTTTTAACAAGCTCAATATAGTCTTTAGAATGAACTTTAAGGAGTTCTTCGTCTGTTGCATGACGAGCCTTTAAATGGAGTAAGAGTTAGGAACAACATAATTAAAAGCGACCCAACTCAATAAAGATAGTAGTAATTACGGGTACGCGCGTGCATCGAGATATAAGACCCTGGTCTTCCATTAATTTGAGGGGTCGAGCAACACGTTCTGGACATTCCTGCTCGTCGAGAAACCACTCGTGACGATGTTGTTCCATTCGTTCATCAAAACAAATTCCTGTACCCCTTAACAATTCAACGAATTTAAATAACGTTTAACTGAGGGATAATAAAGTCACAAAGAAATCTACATACTTCCCGAATTTCGCTTCATCCAAACATGAAGTCTGTGGTGCACTAGTGGTTTGAGGTTTTGCTTTCATCTTAAAGCAAATAAAGTCCTTAATTGAAGCGAACGTCCGAATTTGAGAAATCATAAATTCAACTAATTAATCGCTACTGATTCAAAATAAATAGTATTATCTAGCTTAAATTAATAACCAGGACAGAACCTAACCACATAGTGAAAAAAGTGAATAGAAGAGAAAATTTACTTCCAAAGACTTTATTCAAAAGTAAAGCAGAAATAGAACAGTAGAGAAGTCAACAAAAATAGAGGAAGACAGTAGTTGGTGCGGGAATTTTTCTTAAATTAGCCTGGCATGGGAACCCCGAATTTGGCCAAATGTAGGGCACGTTTTGCTTCCAAAAGAACCTAATGAAAACAAAAAGTAATATTAAAATGCTACCGAATTGTTAGAAAGTAAGATGAGCGAGAAACTACTCACCTCGTTATGAATGTAGCCATTGCAGACATAACACCAAGCAGAAAGATCGGCTAAACTCAGGACAATGGGATGTTGCGAAGTATTGTAGTGTTGCAACATATGTCCTTGGGCATAGCGACCGCAGTACACCTATAATTCAAAAGACATAAACTTAAATACAGGACCAAGTATAAGTGTAAATACGTCCAAAATTTTTTCTCCAATACTTGCTAAATGAGAACATTAGATTTCAAGGT
Organism: Rodentolepis nana; assembly: GCA_900617975.1. Lineage (NCBI taxonomy): Eukaryota > Metazoa > Platyhelminthes > Cestoda > Cyclophyllidea > Hymenolepididae > Rodentolepis > Rodentolepis nana. Next base: position 17,417 of record UZAE01000468.1, on the reverse strand, counting down.
AATTAGTGAAATATGAATATTACTCATATTCTTAGAAAAAAGATTTTATACACGTTAAAAGGTAAGAAGTCAAGACTTTAGCTACTTTACACAGATTCCTAAAGATAAGATCTGTTTAAGTTCGATTTCACTTGTCTCTGTTGGCCTAACTGATACAATATATGCCAAAACTGATAAATTCTTAGTTTTGATTTCAAAGTCCATTTATTATTAGTTAAAATTTTTCACTGTCTACGTAGAATTATGTATAACTAACCTCATAACAGGTAAGACAGACCCAATTTTCCTGACGATTATCGCATCGTGAACAAGGACGATTAATATCGGGACGCCACTGACCAGCCGATTCAACGAGGTCCAGATGAGGACACCAGAGACTCGGCTCCACAGCAAACAGACGATCAGGTACAGGATCAGTAGAATTCTAAACAAGACAAAGCATTAATTAGATGCAGATAAAGGATTCTAGTGACCTGACATGTTTAATCTGAAAATTATTGTTCGTAGCCATGTCTTTCCCTTGCTTCTTAAAAAAATTCCACCCACAAAGGATTAACTAGTTAGACTTCATTACTTACAAGCAGTTTTCTATTTTTTAGTGCTCATTTTCCCGATAGCCACTTCCTGTATGTACCTGTTCAACAGTGTATACCTCGTTTTTAACTGGCCAATAATAGTCTTCCCTCCAACTACATCCTGGCAAATTAGAGATCCGGACTGAAGACGTGCTTATTAAACCAGATTGGCCCTTAATCGAGTGCAAGTTCCTGTTATCAAAAGTAGCAGGTTTAAGCTAACTGCCGATGGAAGTTTGAGCATTTACACCTTGCATACCCGCTTTAAGCAGATTTAAGATAACTGACCACTACAATTCCTAAATTTTCAATTAAAATTTCCACCTCATCAACTAGTCCAAATTGCCTATGAAGAAATTTAAGCCCACTCAGTCACCATTCTCCTCTTTCATTAAAGACTTGACGACCTTAAATCTTAATAAGAGTAATTCGTGTACGGTCTAATACAACGAAGATGGTGTTAGTGGAAAGAAGCAGTCTTATCTGAACAAGCAAAAAGCTTACAAGTCCAAGAAAGGTATTCAGATCCTCGATTCCAACATCAGAAAATTCAACAAGCTGACGCATAGCGTCCAAACTGATTTGGCTCGACGAGGAATGTGCTGTTGAAGGTCCAGGCACTGGAGCATCAGCAGTTGGTGTTAATGTCGACACAGACGGTTGGGGTTGAGAGGGCTGGGTGGAAGTAAGGAGACTCTGGGATGCAGGATAGGCTAAATTAAACAATTTAGTTAAGAGCAAGAAATGTTCTCATTTTTTGAAACAATGAGTGATATAATATGTGAAATGCGTAACATCCAACAAATGAGTAACCGAAAGTGCAACCAAATGTGATGCTTGAAAAGAATAAAAAAACTACATTTCATAACATTTAGACCAAAAAACGAATTATCCCATTTATATGCATATTAAAGGCCCTAAAAGACGACGAAGGATATAATGGTCTACAATGCTGGCAGTTTATGGAGTTAAGTCCAACATGGAATAAAATTTAATTATTACGCATCTCCTTCTTCTTCGCTCAGTTAATATATTTCAAATGCAATCCAAAAAGTACAAACCCCAACTTTACCTTCATTAAACTGCAACTCTGCTATATTACTTCTTTCCCAGCAATACCATTGTAATGAGAATCCTAATTTGTTTAGGAAACAAAGAAACCCCAAAAAAATAGAAATAAACAAGAGGAAACAAATTCCAAAGGTGATGACACAAAATAATTCGTCTTCAAGGATGAAGTTAAAACGAAATCAAGGTAAATCTAATGGAAAGAAATGATATGCGACCGTGGATCATGTTAATCACCAAAAAATAAATATTGTCAAAATGGCAGCCTCATCAGTAAGGAAAGTGATAAACAAACCTTCATTATGAGCTGGAGTTGGCGACAGTGTAATGACTTCTTCCTGTTGATAATCTGTGGCAGTGAATGAAGCATTAGTAGTTTCCATCGGATAGGTAGATATCGACACAGTATGCAAGAGAAACGATGATTCGGCAGAAAAATCAGTAGATTCAAAGGACGCAATCGTAGTGACGTTAGGTGTGGCTGTTAGCGGAATTGTAGTTTCACTTGACGCTCGAGTAGTCGAAGTATTCCCCACAGTGATCGTTGAATTGGTTGTGATAAATGGATTTGTACTAACTGTTGTTTGATCCAAATGACAATTTAGCGGACCTGAAAGGAAAATACCATGACTTACGTAACACACAATGTGATAACAAAGCACAAATTAGGGAAGTGCATATGCTCTCAAAACGCCATTACACTAACAATTAGATTTATGCAGAAATCTTGAAATAGTTAGGTAATATACATTATAATTAATTAAGTGAAAAAATTAATACGAGGTATGCTAAAGTGCCGTTGTACTTGGAATGATTGATCTCAAACAAAAAACACGAATAATGACCAAATGAGCTTATATAGCCAACAGAAAACCCCTTGAAACTAAAAGTCATAGAGGAAATAGTTAATAAGAGTCTAATTTTTGAACAGGGCTGGACCATATAATGAAAGAAAGTTAAGAAAACGTGCGTTTCGTTTTGTACTTTGGTGCTAGAGCTTACTTGTAACTAACAATACTTCTTGGGAAAGCTAAGAGTCAGTAACTGCAACCCATATAGAGAAGTGCAGATCATAAGAGCAATAATAATTATTCCCCACGATATATACGTGGGCCGGGTAACTCACTGTAATCAAATATTGAAGACCAGTACTTCGAGTGAACTTCAAAGACTTTCCGGAGAGTCAGGCAGCTTCTTATAAAAAAAATTAGAAAATAATAAATGATCAAGATGACACAAAGTAAACTAGAAATAACAAAATTGGTGCCAACGACAAACATATATATTCTCGAACAAGTCAACAAAACAATACAAAAGGAACAAGATTTCACGAGAAAAAGGAAAAATAGAACCCACTTTTCTGTGGGTACTTGGCTTCCAGGCAGACGCACACAAGGATCAGACAGCAGTGAAGCAACACAATGACTAAGAGCCTCAGAAGTGACGTTGATATTATATCCTCCCTCCAGAGCTAGAACTAGACCACATCTTCGACTTGAGAGAGCTGACGCAGCGCCCATCAAATGATGAGTTAAGTGACCAAAACATTCCACTGAAACACTAACTCCACCCTGCAACACAAAGGCACATATTAGTCAGAGTAAATGCATGACCATAAGGCACGAAAAGTGAGAAATCATACCAAATGATCTCCACGAACAACATCAAAACCGGCAGCTACAATAACGAGATCTGGTCGAAATTCATAGAGGGTTGGAAGCACAATGTGAAAAAATGCAGCTATGAAGTCACCATCACGTAAATTACGCTAAAATCAAACACACATGCATCGAATGAGCAAAAATTAGGAATTTCTAACTTTTGGTTGGTTGAATCTAAATAATTTTGGTCGAAATTTCTGGACTAGAGGAGAAAAGGAGGGTGATGATAAACTGACTATGGTAGAGAAATTTGCATTGTTCTTGAGCACCACAATTCAGCACACTGGTATGAACGATTAAATTGACCTTGCACTAATTAGTAAAATTGCATAAAGCATTTCCAAGCGACTTTGATCTCTTTTATAATAAAACAAATAGAAGATAGAACTTATATCACTCAATTAGTTGTTGTATAATACATTCATATGCTGGATCCATTTCTTGTACATTACATATAGAACTGGAAATATTAGTAATAAAATAATTAAAAGTAATCGCGCCGAGGATACCAATTGGAGAAAAGGATTCATAGTGCATACACTAATTGGAAAAATCCATAAAACTCTATAATTATCTTTCTCAAAATTTCGTTCTCTCGTTAGAAGGTGAATCCTTTTCCAGCTTTGATTAAAATGCTTTGTTCTGAAGGGCAAATATTTTAGGAAACGACAAACTTACCTTCCGCAGTTTCATAGAACAGTAAATGAACTTACGCCAAAAAAGTTCAGAAAATGGAAGTATGACCAACTATAAAGTAAAAGCTTAATGCAATCGACGAAAATTTTCTTGAAGTAGAGCATTCAAAAAAACTCGAGTAGTGGTCATTACTATTACTACTAAATTAATTTATTATTCAGCTATTAGTCACCGTGAAGAACAGAGTAAGGACATATTGAAGTTCCTCAACTTGAGAAATTAGCTCTGTACTATCGTCTTCTGATAAATATCAATGACCAGTACGTAAATGGGTCACAATTTAATGACTACTAACTTGCAGGTACACATAATCAATAAAAGTGAAATCACACACCCCGTTCCAAGGAATGTTAATATTCGTTCCTTCACCCTCTCCAACACCAACATGATCAGCTGAAGCATCGGATGAGTTTTGTAAGAATTGGCCACCATCAAACCGATGAATTGAGATGAAAAGCACACTGAAAATCAATAAACCAGTTTATTTAAAAAAAGCCCAGAAGAAATTGAATTTAGGTAATCATGACGAACTAACCTAGGATCATCATCAAAGATACGCTGAATACCATTGCCATGGTGTATGTCCCAATCTACAACCGCAATTCTAAATGAGCATAGAGGATACGCGAAACGGACCTACTTTTGCAGGTTATGAACCTCTTGAGCATGCCGCACCGCGAGCGCTATGTTGTTGAAAAAACAAAAGCCCATGCAGCAATCCCTTTCGGCATGATGGCCTGGAGGCCGTATCACAGCTACTCCGTGCAGGGACTAGAAAAAAAATCAATATTGAATAAATCAAGCAATGCATACTTCTCCATTGCAGACATCATCAATTACAGCAAGAAGGGATCCACCAGCTAGTGAAGCAGAATCAAATGTGTGCTAAATAATGAAAAAAATACGACAAAAATTCACTACACAAACAAAGTGAATCCAACTTCATTATTAATTTATACCTTATTCATATATACCCACTGAAACTGTTTAGCATACTCATCAATCTCATTCTGAGACATTGAAGCTGTTTTTTTGAGCTCATCAATATACTCAGGGGTATGAATACGAAGTAGTTCATCGTCTGTGGCTAGACGGGCATCAGTTCGCCTGCAACGTCTGGCTAGACCATATTCTTCTAGTAGTTCGTAAGCTCGACGAGTTCGATTTGGACATTCGAGGTACCTAGAGTATAAAAAATGCGTACCAGAATCAGTCACATAAACAATATTAGTTTGAAATATTAAAATGTTGCAAGAAAAAATTGAAAATGCAATCAATAGTGTGGGGTTCTAGTGACGTTGATTGAAGATTATCTTAAAGAGGACTGAGACCTCATTAAACCATAGAAAGAGAGCTCAAGCGGAGCCCAATTTACAGGACGAGCTTGCCTGACATTCACTTAGCAAGGGGAGAATGGGATACGACATTAAATCAGTCTTAATATTTAATCGGAGGTTGAATGAGAAACTAAAATAGAATATATACATTTAATCTTAGGAAGTCACGTCAAGATGAACATGATTTTCCCAGACATTACCCCTCGAAACTGAAAGTTCACGCACCCTCTAGCAATGACATTGGGGTATATATAAAAGATTAGCAATAGCTTAGCTCGCCTAATCCAGGTATCTACTCTAGCAGCCGTGTAATTCAAAGCATTGGAAGAACAATGACTCACTTAGCCCTGAAATAAGCTGGTGATTACTAAACTATAAAACTATCCAAAACTGAGAAAACCATCCAATCAAGTCAGACTAACATTACCAAACAAACGAGAGATGGAAAGGAATGGCAAATACTCTAGACCTAACAACTATTCTAGCCCTTAAAGCGAAAAAAATATAAATTGGTTTTCAACATGAAGATAAATCTTGCATAATGGACACAAGAAGATAAAATAATGGAGAAAAAGTTCCTTTTGAAAGGACCCACCGTTCTTGCTCAGGTTTGTGATTCTCCATTCGACTATCATAGACCAAGCATACTCGTTCCAGATCAGTTAAAGCAGTAAATCTGTACGATTTTCTGAGTTCCTCCAGCTTTGCCTTATCAGCGCTCAATTCGCTTTCACTCCTCTCAAAGGGATCAACAGCCGTTGATGGTACCATGACTGTTTTCCTACAGACGATTTTAGGTTGAATTGTGGCAAATTACCAAGAATTTAGCGCAAGAGAACTAAGATCTTTTAAAGGAAGAGATTGATTAATTGGGAATACGCCAAGGCATTTCCATTTCGCCCGCAGAACAGATACACAGTTTCGTATGGCCTCTCGAGTTCTTTAAAGATTATTAGATAAGACACTCAATCGCCTACCCAGGATGCAATGGCTTTAGAGGATCAAGTGTTGGTAACGGATCTCCCAAGAGTGCAGAAACGGTATGAGCAACACAGTCACTGAGGGTTTCCAACCCATAACCGCCCTAAGAAATATATACAACAAGAGAAGGAATATCACCTCTAATGCACAAATAAGTTTCCCATCGGCGAGAGCCATCAGTCGACTTGTAAGATGAGCGAAAACAGCTGGAGACAAAATGAAACCTCCCTAAGCAAAAAATGACATTCTCATTCCACTACCACCACAGACCTGCATGGCAAAAATCATAAAGAAATCTTACATATGGACAGCCTAAAGCGCAATCATAACCGGCTGAAATGATTACGAGATCAGGACCAAACTAAGAAAATAAAGAAAATATTTTATGTAGTTATAGTATTAGAATAAGCAGAAGCAAATGAAGGTACCCAACCTCATAAGCTATTGGCATAAGGAGAACATTGAATATAGTCAAATAGTCGATATCTGTGTAATCTTTCTAAAATCGATGGAAAAAGTTCAGAAAGCAATTTCAATAAATAATATAAGTGTTTAATGTCCAATTCATACTCCATTGAGTGGAACATTGATGTTGTATCCATAGCTTTGACCCTGACCTACAAAATCATAGTCAGATTCGCGCAAGGATGGCCAGTATTCGCCATTGTCATATCGATGGATGGAAAAGTAGAGAACTCTGGAAGGTAAACGAGATGAGAGTGGTAATGATGACAAAGGATACTTATACAAATGTAAAGAAATTTCACTGTTAACACACTTTGAATCATTGTAGAAGGCATACTGAGTTCCTTGGCCATGATGGATATCCCAATCAACAATCAATATTCTACAAGAAAATAACATACTACTTAGTCGAATAAAAAGGAATTGAGGAAGTAAATGTTACACTAACCTGTTTGCTACAAGCTGGGTTAAAGCATGTTTAGCAGCAATCGCAACATTATTAAAGACACAGTAGCCACAAGCTTCGTCTTTCATTGCATGATGACCAGGAGGTCTAAAAATAAAATGAACTTACTCTGCTTGGTTTTTCTACCTGACAAGACAGAAGGCATTTCGAACATCTCCGCGTGTCACAATGTCAACTGCGTGCGTTAATGAACCAGCTGCCAATCTAGCCGCAATATTAGTATCCTGAACACATAATTAATTCCATTTTTCTCCACTAACTTTACTAAAGTAGGCACAATCAAACTTCTGCATGAATTGATGCCTAGCACTGTCAGCCATTTCCTCAGTTGAAGCGACTGCATCAATGTATGACTGCGCGTGAATAAACCGCAATAATTCAGTTCCTATTGCTGAGGGCTAGATAATCCTAAAGTGGAGAAATTATAGATAAAATGTACCTGTATTAAAAGACACCGACGGAGTAGTTCATATTCAATCAGCTTTTGAAAAGTGGATCTTAATCTATCTGGACATTCGGGGCAATCATCATGTAAAGGATTGGAATGTTTCAACATGTCATTGTGACAAAACAAAGCAGTACTATAAAGAAATTAAATATAGAATAACTTGACAATTACCGACGACTAGAATTTAATCGCCGTTGGAAGTTCTGTTAATAATATGAAAAATTAAAAAGAAGTACGCATACGCTACTTATTCCAAGACCGGCGAATACAACCTGAACATCTTCATCCCCGAAGGGATTTCTTTGACGAAAATTGCGACGATTCCTCTTCAAAAAAATCACAACTCGAAATTAAACCGATAAAGAATATTTTTAATCACTTCCTTTTACAGGGAAATCACAAGATAAGAATTATATAAATGCAAAAAAGCTACATAAATTATATATTAAAGAATTACAAAAGAGGGAAACAAATCAAGACAATACATAGAATTTTCTTTCCTCAATAGTAAAACTTACAGCCGAGGTTTGGTCATCTTGAGCGGTCATTTAAAACCTCGTAAATACACAATAGTAGGCACAGTCATAAATGGCGGGGAAACCGAAACTAAATACAAATTAGCCAATCGCGTTTATCTCCTATCTTTAAAGCGCCAATCACGACTTTCGTCACAGACGGGACCAATGACAGTGACCGAGCAACAGCCAACGAATGGGACACCCACCCTCGAAAGGTATAAGAAGGCATGAACGACCCACAGACATCCCCCATACTCGGGAATGTGATCATCGACGCCCACCGTAATTGTCCTATCCCTTTCGCGACACGTGCCACGCGCTCATACCATACTTATTTCGAGCAATTAACTCGAAATCATACCTATTTGACCTGCCCTCTAAACCTGCACTACTTAATGTAGAAATATTTGCAATTTTTCTGTAGTAAGTCATTTATTCGTCGCTGAGTCAGCCTTAGACCCGAACTCATCACAAAGGACTAAGAGTTAGAAGACAAGGTTATTTTTATCTCTATTGGTCAATACGAAAATTTGCCAGAGTATCGGTGGCTTTAAACTAACATTACTTCTTAAGATAACTTGGCTTAAAATATGCCCCAAAATGCACATAATATCCAAAAACAAGGTTATCGCTTATGAAATATTTTCAATTCGTGAGAATAATTGCCAGTAATCTGCCGTATACAGAATAATAAACGCCAAACATTAAGGAGAATCGCTCCTTTATGTAGTGTTAAAATACATATCTGAATAAGTAGATAGATTGATTGCTTAATCTCTAGTATGTTACACCTTGTGCTTGCCTTGATAAACTTCTTTTCCGTCCAATTTGTGAGAAATCGACGTGAGTAAATCTCATCAGTAACCAAAGGCTTTTAACAATATTAATTTAAAACTTAAAATATCTTATATTCCACTGGTGTAAGAGAGACGCATTTTAAGTCTCGCAAAAGCAGTCACTGAAAAATTGACAACTGTAAAAGGTAGTATTTAAATAATATTTATATCCATTTTGTTAATAACCGGAGGTCGCAAAGCCACCTAAATGCTGCCAATATTAAATTTGAATGCCTGCCAAGATGCTAGTAGTTGTGTTCATAATATATGGAAGTTAATTGACTTTGAAATAATTAATCTAAAATGACCATCCGAAATCGAAGCCTCAACGCTGCGACTGTGACCTTCGTTCTGCTGGAAACCTTTTATTTACAACTCACAATTTGTGATTTACAAGTATTTTTTCGCACAAATGACTTTCATATTAAAAGTAGTTCTATTGAAAGAATTTTTGGCTATCTGCTTATGGATCGATGTGATAGTCCTAATGAACACTGTATCACGGTTCTTAAACAAAGAGCGTGTTGAAGAGATAATAAACAAATATGCTGATGCAGATTAATTAAAAATCAATCGCTTTGGATCTATTAAGGATTTTGAGTATAATATCAGAACAAGTTATGTGCAAAAAAAGCGTGCATTTGAATTTTGATGTTAAAGCTGCAATATGATATACTTAATTCCTTGTGATCATTTTCTTAATGGTTCTCGTAAATACTTAATACTTAAAATTAACCGGTGACTACTTCATTTCCTACGCAGAGCTTGAAATATCACAAATACTTGTCTGTTCGTTATGCTTAATTTAGTATGCATGATTCAATGTTGAAAGAAACTTTAAGAGAACTCCTAGCTCAGAAATGTTATCAGGATAAGTGAGATCCCTATGTCGACCAGTGTCGAGCTGACTAGGTACTTAAGGCAAAATTTTTTAAATGTTGAAGCTACGTAAAAAAATTCAACATGAATTATTATTTATTGTCAACAAGAATTATGTAAGAATCGTTTAAAATTTCTTTGAAAGAATAAACCAATTCATATGTTTATCTTGAGTAGATAGAGTAACGAGATTTTTAACCTCAAATCGCCCGTCTCGATTGCGCGGTTTGTTGGAGTCCGTAATAAGTATATCGAACACCCACTTTGCAGTTATAGGCTTTAAAATAGTATTAAACTTAATTACATATTATTGATGTTTTTCATGACATTATGCATTCAAAGGAGTAATTGCTGCTTCACATTTATCGGTGCCACCGGTCGAAAACCTGTGGTCACAATGCTTGTGACAAGTTTCAAAAATGATTTATTTCTAAAAATGAATGCATAAGAGGATAGGCAGAAAAATTTTTCCATGAACAACATCTTATATAAATGAATAGATTGGAAGGAACGATAGCTTCGAAATTCGGTATGATGACTGAGTCTGATTGGCGACTAATATTAGCCAGAGATTACGTATTCACATAACCCACCGACTTTGACTAAAAATCATATTTGGATAAACTATGGACAGTGGGTTACCCAGTTACTCAGTGCTTTGCTACGTAGTAACTCCATTTAAGACATTTCAACACAGCATGGTTGATATATTACCCCCCCCCCCCTTGTAGACTTTTCTAACACGTAGGCTTATTTATCATTTATCTATTTGATGCAAAATGCCAACAGCTGATCAAGTAAAGAAGCGTTTAATCTCGTAGAGAAAGCTACCTAACCCGAAACTGAGACTTGTGCCAACATCAAGGGATTAACAAAGCTTAGTCGAATGATTAATAGCTAAAGGTCGGAAGGTTAATTAAAAACCAAGATGAGAAGTCTCGCAAAGAATTGGTTAGAAGAGATGTTTGCTCAATGCATTTGATGGGAAAAATTCAAACAATTGTAATTAGGTTTAATACTTGTGAGGCATATGATATTTAAGCATTAGATGTTCAAATATTTAGTTTTTTTAAAATAAATTTAAAGAAGGTTACAGGTTAATCAGACGTCGAATTTCATAATGGAGGATTAATAATATGAGTGCTTCTATTCTCTTACATACTCTGCTTTCCACTATCATTCATTTATCTCTTCTGTTAAAGTAAGAATATTCCCAATGATTTCAAATCATTTATGTCATTTCATAATTTTTTCGGGTTTAACTCTGTTAATCAGGGGTATGCGATAGACTTACTCCACGTGGTGCACCTTGGTCAAAGTAAGCTCATACGGCAAAAAGTCTATAAACCGGCAGTTGACTTCTCACTTCAAACTACCATCACCCCACTGTATGTCATATTCCACAACTTTCACAGTACTCACCTCACCTTTTCTCTATCTCAGTGCCTGTCTGTCTCTTCTACATCTGTGTATCGCTCTTCTTTTCCCCTATCGAATTTTCCTCACTTTGATGTTCTTGCCTTCTGTGAAGCCCGAAGTCAGCTAAATGGCTAATGATAATTATTAAAACGCCTGCCATTTGAAATAATATTAATAACTCTGCAAATCAGTACAATAATAATAGCAATAGTGGTAACTATAGATTTAATGTTGACGAGAGGAGAATCTACGTTTAATAATTGGTGACATCAAACTATGACGAAAATGCATAGGGGCAGTCTTTACTCTCGGCCATAGACAGTCTTACTGGAAAACAATACACTTTCTTTAGTTTCTTTGCTGATAATTTTATGTTCAACATATTAGTATTTTTTGACTTTAATGTATACTTTCCTTACTGGAAGTTTACTGATATAAGTACTGTAGCTGTTTCCGTTGACTGGAGTATGGTGGATCCCTCGAAGTCCACTGATTTCATTCCACATCTGTGACGGTCTTCTATTGGATAAATAAGTGACGCTGACAACTGATGCTCGAATTTCTAGACCAGGAATCAGTCCACCAATCTCCCAGGAATTTTGGCGCAGAGGATCGTTAAGGGAGAGGAGGGGGGGGGGGGGGGGGGGGGGGTGTAGGAAGTGCAGATGTTGTTGAATTGCATGAGCTCATAAAGAGTGATTGTCGACCCTCGGTCGAGTCGGCGAGCTGGGATTGGGGTTTGTGTTAGTTTTAGTCGACTTTGGGCACTTCTACCAGGGAGTTCGTCCATGAATCTAACTAGGGACGAGGAGGTTTGGACAGTCATTGCAACTGGCATCACAGGTACTTGTTGGATCTGGACTAAAATTTTAAGTTTGGAAATTTTAACATTTTTGGAGTTTCGATTGAAAGTTTTACGATCCTGAAAACCGATATTCCAGCTACAGAAGAGGAAAACCACGATTTCGCCTTGCTATTGTTAAAATTTCTTGCAATTCAGTTCGACATCATCACAGAGTTACTAAACAGGTCCTTGATGTAAAAGATGACGAAATTTAACTGACGTTCCCTTCTCAGCAACCGATAACTCATTAATCGGATGTTTATCGAAAGGGGAACTGCTTTTGCGCCATTGATGTTCTCATGAATGATGGGAAAGTGAAGAGGTTTGGGAGGCTTGAGCCCCACAAACGTAGAAATAGGCCACAAACCAACCGACTAACGGTGATAGATATTTCTACTCCACTGTGCTCCATGTTAAACTTATTGAAAGCTATGTCACCGGAGTAAAATGTGAAGATGCAATACATTAATGAGTTCGCCTTTGCTGGGAACCGCAATGGTTCACAGCCAAGGGGATGTAGATAGATTGGGTAATAACGTGATATGCTCACCAACCTGCTCCTAGTGTTGGTTCAGTGAAAGCAGGTGACCAATGATGAAAGGTCAAAGACGGAATATCGAAGGTCAGGAGTTTATTATTATATCAATACCGAAATATTTCGTTTTGAAATGATTAAGTAAAAGTGAAATTTGATCAATTCTCTAGATACACTTCTTCACAATAAGCGGAAGTGAAAAAATCGATATTACCTTAGAAATTCGGTGAGACAATTAACTGAACCATTCTGTGAACAATGCTACAAGGTTCATTGCTACCTTTTAGTATTTTACGGTAAGCGACAACATTAAGTGCTATTACTTCCATTTTCAACAAAAATCTCAAATTCCTCTCTCAAATTGGAGTTTATTGGCTTAAGCTATAATTAATGTTGATCCATTTTATTTGAAGAATGGAATTTTAAATTTCGAACGCAAATAAGTAAATAAAGAAAACTAATTTAATAAAACAATCTAGTAGTTGCCTGTTGTTAGGCATGTACTCAATGAATCACCTGAGAGAAGCGATACACTGTTAATGCAAATTTAGTTCATTTAGTTCAAAGCCGCTAAAAGATCACGTTACATACAACCAAACAGCGCTTGATACACACATAAAATGTTTGCATGCTGCATATCGACAACTTTTCCTTTTTTAACATAACTGGCGAATTTCAGTATCAATGCCACCGTATCATTTTAGAGGAAATGCAAAAAAAAAGGATTGAAACAGAAGCAATATTTGCATGTCAACTATAAGATCTTTCGCTACACTGCATGCGAACGTTCTTCTTGAAATTTAATTGAGGTCAAGCTTTGACCTTCAACAAAGTGCCAAGATTTTGCAATATTTTACTGAAGAGGAGGGGGAGGGGGACTGTTGAGTACTAATAATAGTGCGGAAAGTTCAGGATACGTTCTTGAATTTATATAAAGAGGTCTTCAGCTAATTAGATATCACTATCAAAATACAAGTTTAGAATAATGTGGAAGTTAAAATATGACATTAAGCGCGCTGTCACCAGAATGGGAAATGAGGATAAGGCTGAAATCTTAAAGTAATGTGTAAATACACCTATAGACTTTTGATAACTGCTATAAATTTTAAGACGCTTAGAAGGAAAACATTCGATCTCGATAATATTCTATTATATTGTATAAATTACAATTGATCAAACGGAGAAAGCAGACCATACTCAAAATGTGTTGTCTCAAAGGACGTTCATTTGTTCTGATACCATAGTAACTAGATGAGATGATATTAAACACAAAAATAAGCCGTTTAACCTGATATGTGTCGTGAAATCTTGTATAAAAATATTAGTGATTTTTGTGCATTTCCAAAATGTCTTTAAATTAGGTATGCTAAAACCAGTCCTATTATGCTGAATGATTTTAAAATGCGAAAACTATCAACTTTTCATATGAAAATAGGGTGCGGTTCATTGAGACGTGAAATTCAGTATTGATTTCTTCAAAGAGTAACGAGGAAAGACTAAAAGGTGCCAGGAATTTTGTAGCCTTCCTTGTTACGAAGATCACAAATTCACGACTCATTCCTCTTCAAATATATGTTGGGCTCAAGGTAAACATACGCTAGTAAATACGGAGTTTTGATCGATATTCGCATGGGTAGACAACTTCTGCCTAGTGGAAAAATAGTACTGTTCCTCTAACCTGGGCGACCTCATGTCTGTCAAACTTGCATTGCGAGAACATAATCATAACATTTTTCTAGTGGACTAAAGGAATCACAAATGGAGAATGAAATAATAGTTTATCGATTGCTCTGTTTCTGATCGATACCAACTATTTTTATAGAGAATAGAAGTGAATGAAACAATTATAATGCTAATCTGCATAAGTGGTCATTGAAATATTTCTAAAATGAACAAAATTTTCTCGCGAAAAGGATGAAGATAACCTAAAATTCTTCTATTACTGAGAAGCTAAAGTGGGAAGATCAATCGACCACTATGAGATGAGATATCCAATTCCAACTTCAAGTATTGTGTGAAAAGGGGGGGGGTGTTTTCGATATCTTTTGAATTCACATCAGTCGAGCCTTCTCAATCGAGAGGACATAAGAGATAAATTAGGCGAAAAGTTAATTAGGCAGGCTTCGAAGCCTAAAATGGGTGCCTCGTGATCTCATGACTATTTCTTCTTAAAGTAGCCAAATTAGTTCTACATGATTACTCAAATTTACATCGATAATGCCATCACTAGGAATATATCAATTTTAGAAGAAAAGAGACGATGAGCTCTATGTAAACTATAGTCAAACTACAAAGAAAACCCATTTTAGGCGTTTTCAAATATTGTATTATAGGTACTTTGAACAACAGTAGTATATCTCATTGGTTTAACTTTATTTAAGTACTTTTTACAAAAGATCAAACAAAATCAATCCAATAAAGCGTTCCCTTTTTATTTGAGGTCACCTGTGTTAGCCAATGGCGAGTAGGGTAAGTATAGGTATTTGTGCTAACACCTGGAAAGCATATAAACGGTCTATTTTATCGAAACATATCATACGCTTCTGATTGTTGGCTGAGTGCGTGTCATCTCTTCAGTAGTTGGTAAGCTCTATATTTGATTTTAGGTGAGTGTGAACAAAGTTTTGCGCGAGTTACCAATTATTTACGTAAAAATCCTCAACTTTGCAGTTCATCTAGGAAAACCACCATGCTTAGCGAAGCAGAGCTCCTCTTAGTTGTGATCGGTTTTCTCATCGCCTTCGTAAGTGCCTTCGGCCTCGGCGCTAACGACGTTGCTAATTCTTTCGGTACCAGTGTTGGATCCAAGGTGTTAACCCTGCGTCAAGCATGCATCCTTGCCACGATTTTTGAAATTGCTGGTTCCGTTCTCCTCGGTGGCCATGTCTCAGCAACAGTAAGAGGTGGGATCATTGATCCAGTTCGATTTAACGGTACAGAGAATGGAGCAATACGATTAATGCAGGGTCAAGTCTCCTCACTTATTGGTGAGATAATTATCCTTTATAAATTTGGGCCATATTGTTCACATGAATAACCGAATAATTCAACCTCATCATAGGCGCATGCTCCTGGATGCTTCTAGCTACCTTTCTTAGAATTCCCGTATCTGCAACTCACAGTATTGTGGGAGCAACAGCGGGTTTCGGCCTTGTACTTTTTGGCTCTGAGGGTGTTCAATGGAAGGGAATTTTAAAAATTGGTAAGTTGATATCCATGAACGATAGTTGACGGCTAAAGTCAATCACGCAACAATGTCTTCTTTTCCACAGTTGGTTCCTGGTTCGTGTCCCCCATTCTCAGTGGTATTGTTTCTAGTACATTGTATCTGGTCATCAAATACACTGTCTTGGTGAAAGTAAGTGCAGTTTTATAAAAATTCGCCTAATTAAAATCTAATTTCGATTATTCGCTCTACAGGAGAATTCGCTTGAACCAGCTCTTAATACTCTGCCGTTCCTCTATGCAATCACTATCTTCATCAACGTTTTCTCTGTCCTCTATGGTGGACTCAAAAGTAAAATTCATTCCATGTAATTGGTAATTAACATTACTATTCACATGAATCTAATCCAATGTTCTCTCCCCCTCCCCCTCCCCCCTCTAGTGCTTAACTTGCCAGAAATGCCACTTTGGGCAATCTTAACCACTGCTGGTGTTACAGCCTTTGTAGCCGGTCTCATTGTGCTTATTTTTGTACGACCAATTATCCGCAAGAAGGTTCAAGGTAAGTCTAAAGGAGACCACCCAAACCTCTTCTCAAAGGTTATCAGCAAATATTAATATATTGCAATTTGCATTGAATAGACCGTCTCTCTGGCAAGGCACCGCCACCCAAGAAGAAACGCAATTGGAATTGTTTAAGGCAATGTCGTAATAAGATTGAAAACTTCTTCTCCACCGAAAAAGCCGAGAATAGTACAATAAAGACTCGCCAGAATGGTAAAACATTTTTTGCCCCAAATGACTGAACAAAATAAGTCTTAAATTAAACCACAGAGTTGCCAATAAAATGCCTACGTTTTATTTAGATGTAGTCGTAAGAACTACTAGTATCGACTTGGAGATCGATAACATACCATACATTGACGATGTCGAAGAGGAAGAAAACGGACGCACCGTGAGTTAAATTGATACACTTTGTAACCTAAAGAGTACACATAGATGTTGGCAAACAAGCCAATATTGATGTATACTAGAGTAGTATAAAACTGTGGTTAGCTTCAAGTTGTTCCTTTTATAGATTGGTCGTGATGGCCAAGTGTGCGACAGACCAGAAGAGGCTGAGGTGTTTGCATTCGCACAAATTCTCACTGCCACCTTCGGCTCTTTCGTCCACGGTGGTAATGATGTGGCTAACGCTATTGGACCTGTTATGGGTCTGTGGATTGTTGCTACAAGTGGTGATGTTCTGATGACTGCAATGCCAAAAGTTTGGATTCTCTTCTACGGTGGTCTTGGCATTTCAGTCGGTCTTTGGGTCTGGGGCCGAAAGGTTATGCAGACGATCGGTCATGATCTCACCGAAATCACACCAACCACGTAGGTCCTATGCTCAAAATCCTTCCCCAACCATCTTTAAAAGACCATTAGAGTTTATTCATTAAATCATGTGATTTTTTTAGCGGAATGTGCATTGAATTGGGTGCTGCTATAACTGTGTTGATTGCAAGTAAAGCCGGTCTTCCC
>UZAE01000467.1:0-22642 GCA_900617975.1 Rodentolepis nana | reverse complement strand
ACTATATATATATATATATATATATATATATATGGTAAGTCTATCTATTTTCCTCATTTCAAAGAGCTTTATCCGTGGTCAGAAACTGGTTTTATCCATCAACTCGTTGGAATAAATTGTTGACTTTCATTTCCTCATATAATTTGATAATTTTGTATCTCATGCTTAATCTGTTCACCAGTTGAATTTATTAAATCCATTGAGAGCAAATCTATAATCGTTATTGATTAATTCTAGTATACAATTCAATCGTTTCCATCCCTCAGTTGACAATTTTCTAAAGTTCGTTTTATTATTTTATCATTAATGTCGTAGAGTACCGAGATACTTCGGAAAATGTCCAATTTAGGGATAAATTTCTTCCTATTTGTACATGGGAAACTCGGGCTCTCCCAATGAGACATATTCCAAACTCGACAACTGCCAAACTACTAAAGCTCACAAATTTGAATATCTCGCAATTATTGAGGCTAACTAGTTGATAAGTTGCGGAATTTTTGTGAAGTGGGAAGTGAAAAGTTTTTGAATTTTAGGAAAGAAGATCACTTCTAAAGTCAAAATCTTCTAGCTATATGCAGTGGTTCAAACTAAAAAAGCGTTTGATGAGAATTTCAAGCAATTTTCAATATTTTTGGCTCAAATTTAGAGTAGTAGTGGTAGATACGACCATAATGCTTTTAATGGTGATTAGACAACCCTAAAATCCACAAGGTAGTAGCGTAGCATCCGTTGCGAGTCTGCTGAAATGAGTCAGAACATGTCTCTACCTCTGAAAAGATATGTTACGTCTAAATGAGTACCCGCGCAACGGACCAAAGATAGAGGATTCAGAGATCCCACCGGCCTCTTCTGAAGTACAAGGAAATCCATAGTACCCCTCCATTACCAATCGCTTGACCTTGAGAGGATGAATGTTTTGAACATCAGTTAGCCGCCAGACAGAGAGTAAAGAGGGGGGAGTCATTGTTATTCCACTTATATGAAATCCTCTCCTCTCCCTCTATCCATCCTCCTATGGTGTCTCCGACTTTTGCTCTCTCTCTCTCCTTATGATGAGTCACTTGAAAACACATATACACACACACACACTCGTATTCTCCTTTAGTCCCGACATCAACTTTCTGCTCCCCTCATATCTACCCCCAGCCTCTCTCTCTCTCTCGCCTTTCTCAAATAGTCACCCTCCTGACAAGAACTTTGGGGAATAGTCCACTGCTTGCCCGTTTTCACTTATATTCTTTCTCTTGTCACACGACTTGAGGTGGCCTTAGTATTGAGATATATAATGCTAATATTGATATTGAAATAATTGAACATATATGTTCTCTAGTGAATGGTTTAAGTTTAAATCAAGGCAACAATTTTGATAGCTGCTTCTGAATAAAGAGTGTCTTCTGTTAAATTTGTCCGGAATGTAGTAAATGAAAAGAAAGAACTCATTTCTCTTTTGGTTGACTTGGTCACCGTTTTTCTTTGGATTTCCTATTTCCCTTTCTTTTGACATCAATTTGAGGTTAGGATGTAAAAAAAATAAAATAAAAAATATTTAGCTCAGTCGAACTTACTTCAAATGCCTCTTCAAAAAAATGATTATAACTTCAAATATTATTTATATTAAATGGCAGGCGTTTTGATAGTTATCATTAGCCCTTTAGTTGACTTCAAGCTTCACAGAGGGGAAGGAGCATAAAAGTTAGAAAGGTCGAGATGGGGGGGGGGGAACAGAAGAGTGTTTCAATGATGTAAAAGAGACAGACACAAGGAAAGAAAAAAGGTGAGGTGAGAATGTGGAAGTATTCGAATATGACATACAGTGGGGTGATGGTAATTTGAAGCCAGAAGTCAACCGCCGGTTAGTAGACCTTTTGCCGTATGAGTGTACGTTGCCCAGGAGGCACCATGTGGAGGTAAGTCTGTCGCACCCCCCTCACTTCAAATATACTCCATTCAGAAATTGAAATATTATGTCCCTAACTATCTGGCCTAATTATATCCACACACTTTATTTACGCACAAGCCCAGAAGTAAATTTAAGGAACTAACGCACCCAAGAGGACTTTAGACGCACACACACAGAACCACCAACCGATGCTGAAGTGACTCGCCGCTGCCATCACACTGGAGCTAAATCGCCCAGGCCTCTTCTACTCCGTTTATTTTCCCTCTCCCCCCCATTTCGGGCTGTCATTATGCCGCCCCTTCCTGTCAAAAATTGATGATGACTTACTGTGGCCACGTTTGTTGTGGTGACTCAGAGGCACCCCTCTCATTACACGGAGGTCGTCACAATATTGGAGACTATACGAACAGCAGTGTCGGAGTAATGATCTATATGTGTGTATGTGTGTGTGCCTTCGGACCTTCATCTATTTCCATCTTCCTCGCATATTTGGCCCCGTGACGGTTCTACAACTGTTCTAAGGTCGTAGTTTGTTGCTCATTAATCATAAAGTGGCTGTGGAAATAAGACGCAAAGTTGAGCTTTTACAGCTGATATTTGTATCGGTTTTTTCAACATGTCAAGCATGAATGACCATAGTTGTGGTGGCTGTTAAATTCCCTATTCAGGCAAACAAATTCTACTCCAATTTGTTATTCATGAGGAGGGAAATATGCAAGCATAAGTAAGGAGAATATTCTGTTAGGGTAAGAGCTTGGATCACCGCTGACCAATGAGATGTTTGGCTAAAGGATTGGCTCTTCTTTCTTAGGCACCTCCTTCAATAACTTACTAAGAATATCTTAAATTACGTGTGTGTCTGATAAGCGCCAATAAAGTTGCAAATTCACTTTTAGGGTCGGTCAAAAGGCAACCAAGATCTCTGGATCGGTGGTTCAGTTCATACAGTCTGCTCAGCTCAATCCGATACTGCAGCCGGTGCTCGTCATACTGAATTCACGAGTTCCGCGGCTTCAGCATCTGGCATTCTGGGTGACACGAGAACTCAAGGCAAACCAGTTATGGGTCTTAGGCAACATAATCAAACTCGCAAACCACGTATTCTCTCGCAAGCTCAACTTTCCCAAGCTTCTAGCAATGGAGGTGGAAATGCAGTTGGTGGAGGTAATTGGCTTCGAATGAATAGCATTCAGAATAACACATTCTCACAACCGAATTCGGAGTTTTCTTTGAACTATGAAGGGGGAGAACAAACTGAAAAACTATCCAAAGCATCGTCTACTTGTGAGGACCGAATTCGACAGGTTAGTCATTCTTTGTATTTATGCTATAGGAAGCAAAAGCATTCATTATAACTCCATATTCTTCCCATAACATGCTCATGTATCTTGGAGGAGGAAGCTATTTCTTATTTTTGGTCCTAATTTTGGTTTAATTCGGTCAGGTGGGAAAGGGATTCCTTTTAAGATCAGTTAGTATATTCTTAGTAACACATGAATTTTAAAGTGCATTTATTTGAGTAACGACTTCATATTCCAATCCATTGGTTCATTGTTATCACCTGAAGAATTGAAGAAGAAGGAGGAAGCTGAACACGGAGAATCATGGAAGATGGTTTTGTAGATGCACATTTTTGGAACGCCCAAACAATTAGACTCTTTTTCCTTTGCTAAGCATACACACAATGATAGGAAGATAATTTTGATTCATAACTACAAGAACTGGAAACTTTGGCAAATTAATTTCCATTTTGGATTGAAGAATGAATGCACCATTTTGTTAGTACTAATGGAATGTGTGCATGCGCTTTCGAGGGAGAACACCATTCCACCTTACCCCAATCTCCTTTCCTGGTAATGCATTCAGCCTGCGTCGATTCTTCTTTCACTTCTCCCAACCGCCATTTTACATAAGAAAAACAGTCCAGATTAGAAACATTTGAAGAGTGAATAGAGCTGCTGCATTTTTCGGCTTAATTGCATCTAAAATGACTCTTATCTGAGGATAACTATTTCAGATGACCATGTTTGTTTACCTTAGGCAGCGAAAACGACATCAGTTTAGACTTGGTGTCTATTTGTTTGATGACTATGTCGCGATATCGCTTTTAGATCAGACAAACAATTCGTCTTTTAAACGAACCGCTCCTATAGCCTTGGATTCTCTCATTCGAACTAGAAGTACAATGTCGGAATTTCCTTTTTTTGAAACGCCGTCTCTATGTAAGAACCTTGTCAGCAAACTTTAATGAAAAAAGTAGGAGGTTCTATTTTTATCCGTTGTTTTAATACTACGGGAAACAACCAATTTCAGTATAGAGAGTGAAAATAAGATTTAAAAGTGCGATAATTTTTCGAACATGAATCATAAATATGAAAGGATACAATTCCCTTAAGATTAAAACTTTCAATTTTCTACTTTACTTTGCTCTATAAAATTTGATTGATGAAAATAATTTGTTGGTACAGGTTTTCTAAGGACCGTTCATTTTGGGAATTCCTCCGTCATACTTCATATTGACCTAGATTTCACGGCTCCTGTTTGGAACCATGAATAATTGTTTCACTTTGGTACATAGTTTCCTACATAACAATTTTGTCGAGAAAAAACTTCGAGAAAAGCTGTCGTTTCATGCGCTTATGGCGTTTTAGATATCTAGTTCAAAAAACATTTTGAACAGTTTTTTTTTCAAGTAAACTTAGGTTGTATTTGGTTACTGTGATCGAAAAAAAATTTTGTTGTACTTTAATGTGGTTTAAGTCATTGTGAAAAAAGAACCTATAATTGATACTAAAGTGAGACATCACAATTGGCTGAGCAAATCCCTTTCCCGAATAGCCAAATCAAGTATTGTTTATTTCGAGAGGGGGCACGTTTTTATTATGGCAAAAAATGTCAAGAAAGTGCTTTCAATTCATCTGCTCTTTTCATGGTTTAAAGACTTGACAAAATTTTGGCAAATTTCATAAAAACCACCGGGATCAAAATGGTTTGGAAGAAGGAGGAGGGGGGGGGGTGGAGGTAGAGACACAATACCCAAGGTTTTAGAGTATTGGGAGGTGGTGGTGGGGGGGGGAGGGGGTGGAAACAGGGAGTCGAAGCATAAAATGCACTCGTTCGTGGGCTGAACTGTGACGGTTTTCGTCCCCACGGTAGTTTGCGTGTAGGCACCACAATGGCGCCAGGGGAGTCACAAAACCCTTGGCTGCAAACATTTAGTCAACTCTAATTTAGAATATTCAAAGAAGTCTCTTAAAATCGTCTTTCCTAGTTCCTTATCTTTCCCATCTTTCGGTTGGTTGCAGGATTCTTTCCTAAAAGCACTTCGATACTGGGGTCGACACATAGTAATGACTAAGAGATTCAGGCGAATATGAGTTATAAGATGTATAATGGATAATAAACTTGGGATATGTTGTCAGTGCGAAGATAGGACATTTGGGTGTTGATAGCTCCTCATTCTGGCTTAAGCAAGTAATAACCCTGGTTTGTGAGCCTTCATAATTCTAGAGAATCATGGGAACAACCAAAGCAACCCTAAAAAGTTAGAAGGAAACATCTAATACACAATTTTGAATAAAATTTTGTATTGGCTGATTGAATAGTTTTAGTTTTCTTTTATTTGAAGTTATCATTGAAGATTTATGACAACATTTTTAAACCGATAGTATTCAATTTTCTGTTTTTAGCTATACACTATTTTTCCTGCCAGTTTAATATAATTTTAGATATAAACTTCTACAATATTTCCTCAAAATCTTCGTTTCGGAATTGCTTGGTTCTGAACTGCACAATGTCGAGCGTTTGGTATTTCCTTGATTATTTACAGAATTTGAGAACTTTTATAGGCAATTACCTTTCGATCTAGCCGAATAAGTATTGAGAGGCATTGACAAGCTAAAATCTCTGTGAAGTTGTTTAAAACTCTGTTCAATATCGGAAATTCAGAGTGAAATCTGAGCACATCTCGTAGATTTGAAGATGCTAGAGAGACTGCTCTATTTAACCGCAATAATTATTTAGAAAAACACATGTTCCAAAGGTGATAATTTGACAGAACTTTGCCCATGGGGGTTATTAGCTCGATTTCTCAGCCTTGTTAGGTGGAATAATGGAAGCCTTGCTCTACTGAAGCTCTGAGCGCTTAAATTAAAGGAATCATGACTCAAACCCAGTCAAATGTTTCCCCATTCATCATGAATTTACTTTTTTGGTCATATTTCAACTTTCTGCATATATCACTCGCAGTTCCGTTTATACTGCACTCATTTATTCAAAACTGAGCAGATGATTTAATTTTTTTTCTTGAATAATTCTGATATTCTTTGCTTATTTTTTGAGAAGTATCAATCGTTTTATGACTTAATTATTCCTTAAAAGTGGTAGACTGAGGGCATAAAAAAGGGATCGCTGACATTTACTGTCAAGCTAACTTTGAACAGCGTCTGCTTGTCCGCTACCGGGATTCCAGCGAAGTCACAGATATTCATTAACTGGGCATGAATATGTTGTTACCCCGTGTAACTCATAAATCAAATCCCTTCTTATCACCACCTCCTCCCCCCCCCCCCCCCCCCCCCCCCCCCCCCACCATTCAATTCCAGCCCAACCTCCAGCTCTCTTACTTCTCTTCCACTTTTTTCTCTCAACTTCTCTTCCTCCTGCTGCCATTTGGCCATCAAAATCATGGCAACAGCAAAATAACATGAAGTTATAGATAATTTATTTACCATCTAAGCTATTGGTTAAATTAAGATCTTCAGCTTTTTTCACCTGTCAGGAATTTATTCCAGTTTCCTTCCTTAATGTTTCGGATTTGAATTCCATTCAAAAATTATTTCCAACTGAGCCAATTGGAATAGATAAATAAACTAGATTTTAAGAGCTAAAAAATTTGTTTGTTTAAACTAAATTGAATTATTTCTTGAAGGTCACCGTTGGAGAAGGTAGTCATGAATGATATTTATTTGGGATTTGTTTAATTACTATGGGATATAGGTCAATATGTCATATGGAAAGGGTATAACTAATGAATAAATATATGATATTTAATCTTTATCAAGTTGAGCTTTAAAGTCCGATTCAATGAATCCTTTTGTGAAATTCTAATTGTTTTTACAAATCCGAAATTTTATGACGTCTAGTGGAAAATGAGGAGAGAAGAAATTAGTCCATCTTCGGCCTGGCTCTTACAAAATCTCATGGAGGCAGAGGAGACTGGTCGTTCTTGAATTTATGGTGTCTGGCACAGTTGGTGTCAGGCATGCTTTTTTAAGTGAGACGATATCCCCAGTGGGAAAACTTTGAACTAATGGGATCAAAGAACGCCGATAGGAGAATTACTGTGATGCTTATTGAAATACCTGAAAAAAATAAAATACTCAATATTTTATGTGTACTAAGAACACCAGTTGCCTCGGTTTCATAGGATATTGAGCCGAAAATTATTCTTAATGTCTAGCCTATCTGTCTGTTTCTTTTTAAATAATACTACCTTAATTAATTCAAGGCCTCGTGGGATAAAGAACGAACGTTTTAAGGTTATCATTTTGATATATGAGTCATCTGTGATTACATTGGTTGATACGTAAAGTGGATATTGATTTCTGTTACATCGATTGTCCATCGACCACCCAAATTGAGTTCCGGAAAATTCCAGGCATAGGCAACATATATTTGTAGTGTGAATGATAGAATAGTCGATTTCCCTATGCTGTTGTCATACAAAACAATTGATTATAATCCTCGAATCTTAGTCTGTATTCCAAAATAAAATACCTCATGATGATCTGGACAGTAAACTTTTCCCTTTGTCATTTTCATAAGCAAATTTAATCATCCCTCTCAATGAATCCACGCAGTGAATGCTGGTCTGCGTTATCTGATTATCCGGAATGGTGGTCATGATATTAGCCATAGATGGCTAATTTATCATTTAAGAGACGTTTTTTTCTTTTTCCTCCATTTAAAATGACTACTGTTAGATTGGAATATCATCTGAAGCAAAATTCAGGAGTTTAATTAAGTTTCCACTTGATTGATGATATTAAGATTCAATGGTGAATGATAATACAAAAGGTGTATCTTTTTGCTGCAGAGGCAAAATATTTCAATTCTTTTCCTCTAGAGAGTCATAAAATAGTTGAAAGTTGACTGAATTTAAGCTGACTGGCCTATATTAACACACACACACACACACCCCAGTGGTTAAGACAGCTGTTTTGACTTATATTATACTCTTTGGTAATTTTCCTTTTATAAAATCCCCCCCCCCCCCTATACACATCTGCACAGATTCCTGTCCAGTGTTACTTCGCTTAACTTCACACAGGGTAATATAGAACTTTCAAGCCTTGAGTCATCAGCACACAAACCGGCGACAATTACTTCGCAACAAAACACCCCCTTCTCTCCCCCCCCCTCTTCGAGAAAAGTTTTTTTGTTGCCTTTCAAACAAATTGATAATGAACTTGCTATGACCTCTTTTCGAGCTGGAAAATGCCAAGAATATTTCGCCGCCTTAGAACTTAATTTTGAAAAAAAGTGTACTTCATTGGACTATGTTGAATCTTTTTGGGTGTGATTTGAAAGGACTTAGGAATCTTTAAATAGCTATTGCCATTGGTGTTAATGAAATAATTATATGTATATTAGATATATATTGATTTAACTGACCGACAGCCGTTTTTAAAGAATAGGGGCGTATCCGTTTGTGGTTCCTAATTCAGTTGTAGTAGCGAGAATTGTACCCTCCCCTTATTCAAGCAACTTTTTCAATGTTAAAAACGAATGAGAGCTTATCTCATCAAAAAGCCGCCCGTTTCAGGATAAACTTTCAAATAAATTACTCCTCTTTGTTAAAGTTAAACTAATCAGTCAATAATTCTTCAATGAAAATAAATGAGCCTGAAGATTTGTTCGAAATTGGAATTGGAGTTTCTTAAGTGACATGAAATCCACTGTCTAGAGTTGATGTCGACGTTTTCTCATAATCTCTCAGTTGATCCTAGTATGATACTTCGACAAATCCACTCTCTCAAAAATATTTCTTCAAAGACGACCACACATTCGTGTTTACTTGCTAATACTAAACGTCTCCAACTACCCTACACTACAGTGGGAGTTTGAAGGGAACTAAGACTGGTAGATTTAAAGACTTTGGACTTTGTGTGAAGATTGCAGTAATGATGATGACGATGCATCAAGCACAAACCAAAGCATCACTTCGTGTGCTGCGTCTAAGCTGCGCATTTTCGACCCTGAAAGCGACTAGATCGAATACTCACACACGCACACACACACATCTTGCATACACATCTTCTGCAACAGGTGTAATGACAAATTCTTTTGGTGCAAACTCCCCTCCGTAACGACATGTTCTGTGCTTACCTACTACTCTGATTAGATCGATTAGGGTCATTATCAAAATTTGTTATTCCATCTATTTTTCCCTTCACCATGAGCGCTCACTACTAAAGTTAGCTTAAGTTTAATCTAAATTATAGCAATAGGGTGTATTATACTTTTCTAAAGTAACTGGCTATTATTCTATACTTACATCTGCTTTGTATCATACTGCCGTTTTCTGAAGCTACTTATATTCACCATATTGGCTTAAGTAGTATTTGACAATAACCTGTATTATCCTTCTCAATTCATTAAAAAAGAAATTTAATCTAATATCTTACTTGTCCACTTTATGAATAATGCTCCTACTAATCTACTGTTATCCCAGGCATAATAAAAAGAGGCTTAATTCAACTCCACGCTTTTTTCTTGATTTAAGTGGAAAGTGTTTTATTGTTAATTCAATTAACTTTCACAGAAGGTTGCAATATTAATTACGGGGAAAAAGAGTTTTTTTTAATTAAGGCACGCCTTGACTTCGACTCACAATTTTAACTGCCAATTGGAAGGAAGTTTATAAATTTGAAAGAAAGTAATATGAATAGGATATTCCAACATACTATTTATAGATTGAAAATGCCTAACTTCCAAACCTGTCGGCAACAGTGGAATTTTCCAGGCAAGAGTCTTAAAGTGAGACACTTCCTCGGTTGAATTAACTTTACCAATGTGCTTAATCATTCCGTTCACTTGGTTCATATCTATGAGCATCAGTTGCGTGACTTCTAACCTCAAAAGCATGCAGATTGACCACCAATCCACTGTTTCTTGAAAATTGAAACGTGGGTCCTTATTCTTACAATCTTTTTATGATCATTTCAATGGTTAAGTGCCGTTTTGTTGACGAAGTTACTAGAAGGATTAAAACTTTAGAAAAGTGACAACCCTCTTCTCATTTTTCAGTCACATTCTGGAGTCCTATCTGACAGTACCTCTTCAGTTCCCCAGAGTTGTCACAGTGGTGGAGACAATACCAACGGTGATGAACCAGAGCCCCAGTGGTTACACCACTGTATAAATCGATGCCTAGGTGCCAACAATTCCAACGGTATTGGCCTTTCCTCAAACTCTGCCATTGCTCAAATACTTCTTTCTGGTCTAGCTGGTGCTGCACCCTATCCCCGTCTCGCAGACATCGCCCGTTACGCTCTGCTGGCTTGTGAACAACGTGACACCCTTTGTGCCCGTCAAGAAGCTGAACTCACCGTCCTTGAAGCCTCATTGGCTGAGGCCAAGGCCGCAGGAGACCAATTGCATTGTAGACTTGGGCAGGTTGAGACATCTTGGGGTGCTGCATCGAGAGCTGCAGATCTAGCCGACATGGCCCTGGAAACAAGCGGCATTCTTCTGCATGTACGTCGCCTACATATTTAAACAGGATGTTGCCAAGGCGAAACTCATCAGATAGGCTATTTAACCATTTAAAATATCAATGATTGGTTTTATGGGCTTTGTGTGGTTTATATACGCACTTGGAGAGGTGATGATTTCACGAGATCATCTCCGGGCTTTTAGAATTTGGACCTTTCATGCTAACTTTAGAACATGATGGTCAGCGTTATATTGACTGACGCTCGCCTAAATGACAAGCTAGTTAAGAATAGATAGATCAATTATTTTTAAATCATGCTGAAATTCTGAGGTTTGCTTGAATCGCAGAAGCAAAACGGGTCTAAAGGTTTTTATTCTTGATTAAAGAGCTAATCAATTCATTTATCAACAAAATGGGAACATGAAATATATTTTTTTGAACTAGCTCATTCGTAGATCTTGGAATTTTAGGAGGAATGTTATATAAAATTTGGAATTCTGAGAGAAATAAATCACGTTCCAGGGGGACTGAAATTGACCTCATCGAGTTTCGGTCAAAAATAACCAGCTCAACCCATTCAAAGTTAATAAACAAACTAGATGGTTTCAAGCCGCATTCAATCTCAGCTTCCCCGAATCTCATACCCATAAGAGTCTCCACGAATGCAATAAATTTGCAATAATTTAGTTCTCAAATAAGCATTCTCACAGCTTTTTCGTAAATCCATTGGCTCTCTTTTAATAAAATAATATTTTCATCGTTTTTTGTGAAAGTCATTGCTCTTGCCATTTTGACTATTTTATCGTTTTTTTTCATTCTGTTTTTAGTTATACTCCTCAGAATTGGCCCTCCTACTCCACAAACAGCCGAACCACAATAAATCCTCTTCGAGCAAATCCCATCACCATCACCAGAGGTCTTTTGGACGACTTGGGACTTTCAGCAGTTCGACATCTACCTCTTCCTCATCCTGCACTACCTCCTCTGAAGATGAAGAAGTTGAAGATGAATGCGTCCACCCTAGACCTCCTTGCAAACCCCCAGTTCCTGCGCACATGATTCCCCCAAATAACCGTACTGGCACAGTAAATAACGGTGATGCTGGCAGACATCCTCAGCTACCACCTGGAACCACTGCCAGTGATAACGGAAGCAACGTTTATGCCGTTTATGCACCAAATGGAAAATCTTCGGAAGAAACAGGTTCGCATATCTCCATTCCAACTTGGATTCCTCCTCATAATGTCTGCAATGGACCAGCCTGTCTACGGCTTCTTAAGATGCAAAGGTATGTTCATTTAATGGGGATCAGCTAATATGTCATGGCCTACAAATTAGCCTAATTTGAAACGTAGGGCTGATAGCACAGTTCTCAACCGAGTCCAATTTCCATAACAGTTCAGAAATTCACATACAAAATGCAAAGACCTCGGTGGCGCCAGGAGTGCCGTTGGTCTTCCGCTTAGGAATGACTCATAACAGGTAAACCTCACTCAAGGAGAGAGATTTTAAGACAATAAGTCGTTTCACCTTTCTCTCGTAATACAAAATTAAGTGTTTCATAGAGAAGCCAACTAATACTCTCGATCAAATCATTGTGCATTATTTAGTTCGGATAGTCCATAATCCAACACCATGCTACTAAAACTCATATTCTACTAAACTCAGGCATCGGTAGTACTTATTGGGTATTGCGTCTGTTCAGCTTTCGAACTTCGCAAACGTAAGAGGTTCGATTTGCATAAAGGAGGTGTATAAGATTTGTAGGAGAGTTCGTAAAATACTGTTTCTCTGGTTTCATCGCTTTAACTGTTTTT
The DNA here is from genome assembly GCA_900617975.1 of Rodentolepis nana. Lineage (NCBI taxonomy): Eukaryota > Metazoa > Platyhelminthes > Cestoda > Cyclophyllidea > Hymenolepididae > Rodentolepis > Rodentolepis nana. The sequence continues at coordinate 10,206 of UZAE01000467.1, read as the reverse complement.
AGTCTCGCAAGTAGAAAGCTTTATGATTTCAAAATGGTTTCAAAATCGTTGCCTTCCAATTAAGTAGAGTAGGGGCTCATAAAAAATTAATTACAGGTTATTGTATTATGTTTGTTTCAATAAATGCCTTCAACTTAATGATAGCAAACATGAACAGAAAGCACAAGAAAACTCAAACTATCTTATTTATTTATTAAATGTTTGTCGTCTTTGGAATAAGAATTCCTTAGCAACACATGTGGTATCACTAATATGATATTCTCTTAATATTTAAACCTGTTGCTAAATTGATCATTCTTATTTAGGCGATATTTTCAATGAATTACGATTACTTTCCTTTTAAAATGTTATTCGAAGTATTTTTAAATAAAAGTTTGCTTGAACCTTTTCATTTTTCTATGCATGTCCCCCCCCCCCCCCCCCCACCCCATCTCCCCCCCCCGCAGAAAGGCATAAAATGGTATTAAAAGAAGGAGAAGATTTGGTCAAATAAGTGATTTAAAGTACTTGCATACCTTATCTGTTCAACTATCAGATGCACTTATTATTGAGGTTATTAAATTTGTAATTAATTGGTACATTTTAGAATATAACAATGGCCGAAATATTGTTAATAATGGTGCTAATATTAGAAATTTAAAGGATAGTCCCACATAAATCATCAATTTGCACAATTGTATTAAGTATAGGAGTGCGCCTAATCTAATTGTGATTTAAAAATTTAAATTGGAGGAGAGAATTACGTTTCGCCCGAATTGCAATTATAGAATGACTAATTTTTACCTGCAGCTGCGTTTATGTGTGCGAGCGAGCTAGACGGATATCATTTTTTATCAGTTTTAATTGTGATAAACGATCACCAGATGCTGACTTGTGCATTTGAACGCAAGATTTCATGTTTCATGTTTTTTTCACCGAATAGGCATCAAACCGAAGTGGCAGCTTTGCAGCTTCTCGCTCGGTTTGTCTCAACACCAGAGCCTTTCTTCAAACCGGAGAGTCTGATTTCCGCAGCTCCTGGTGAGGACTTTGAACCCAATGGAATAAACGGCAATCGGAGTATCGCAACATGTACCGAAAGCGGTCTTGGTGTGGAATCTGGTGGCAGTAGTTCCGGTATGGGGGCTCATGGAGTCTACGCAAACGCTTGGTGTATCGCGAGTAGACCTGTTGCTCCTATGAGACAGCCATTCAAGTCTGGTGGAGGTTGGCAGACTCCCGATTCTGGAGCTGGAAGCTTCAGTACCAATGATCATGCTGGAAATGCCACCACAGTGTCTGCAGTGTCTGGGGTTTCTACTACTCATTCTTCGAATTCTTCCGCTTCTTCAGTACCTCCAAACATGGTTACTGTTGGTGTGAATCCGACTGCTTCTGTTGCATCAGACAGTGCTGGTTGGAGCAGAATGAAGGAGATGAAACTGAGACATATTCTGGACCAGATCATCTGGGAAAGAATGCTTGTGAGAAGTACTATCGCTGCTAGTGGCAATGATTTTGAAAGCGCTAATAGCGGTGTGCCTCCGAACGCTGAATTCAATTATATGAAGCCTTATACGGGAAGCGAGGTGAGTTAAGGCTAAATTTGATGTTTACTCTCTAACAATTTCATGATATATTTGGCTTTTATTATAATTCACAACTTCTGATACACAACCACATTAATCTAAAGTAGCACTTAATATTCCCTCAAGCAAGAGAGAAATTGGCTTTCCATTAAAGGTGAAAATTCAAAATATATTTATGACCATAAAATGGGCAATTACTTGAGTATAAGGTAAGAGTTAGTAGAATAATATTCTATTACAGCGTCAGATGCATAAGCTCGTCTTTGTCTTCCTGTCTAGGTGTAAGTGTTTGACCATTTGTTAACCAATCATCTTAGGGTAGATTAAAGTCATTATGCATCCTCTTAGTCATCGTTCAATATTGGCTTGAGATCTAACTTAATTGTCGAATTATGGCGTTTCTCTGTTGATTTCGACTAAATGTTCCACATATGGGAAAAATTATTAAAAGTAAGTGCTAATAGGACACATAAATAGGTAGTTGAAAGCTTCTTGCACATATTTTGGCTTTGAATATTCGAGTAAATCATGATGCAACTAAATTCTGATGTTCAACAGTACATTAATTAGTTTTGGTTTGTTCTCGATTACTTCGAGGGAATATAGAAATTTTGATGAAAGCCTAAATTACCCCTTACTTAATTCAAGCAAGAGAAGGGGAGATAATTTATTATCCAATGTAGTATTTCCCATCTCTCCAAGGAATTTCATTATTCCTTTGTCGCACCGCCTGAGTCTCGGGAAAATGTTTTTAACCATTTTTGATTGGATCGCTTCTTTTTTATTACTCCTCGTATATTTCGATCTCTCATTTTTTATATTTCATACCTGGTCGCTGAATTAGATTCAGTAATTCTTAGATTGCATGATGTCGCCAGCTAACCGCCAGTAATGTCATCTTTGTTGGCAATTGTCAACTACATGGTATAAAATGGCAATCCTGCCAGATCTCTGGGTTTATAAATGGAGCTTTAACCGATTTGCCCTAAACGAAAATCTTAGTGAAGCATGGAAGAAACCCGATTGTCCAACTTTTGAGACGTGAACCCCCATCCTCTCCCTCGTGTTATTATTAATCTGATTGGTGGCAAAGTGGGCAACAAAGTTCAGCCGCTGAGATTGTTAGTCTGAATGTCAAGTGCACGCAGTCACGGCTTGGATTCAGTTTAAAGTCCTTGCCGCACCTTCAAAGGGTTGTGACAGGTTTTATTGGAATAAAAAGGACTCGCTGAGTTGAAATACTGGCCACGTCTTCCTCATAGATTCAAAACTAATTATGGGATTGTAAAGAAATGAATCAGATCTTGGCATTCCAATGTTACCATGGTAAACCCAGAAGAATGGTTATGTGATTTTCTATTTGCAAAAGGATATCGGATTCATTTAACGTAAAAAAAACACGTTGCAATTGTTGTTTCACTGAATCTTTCACTCACTGAAAGTGGGCTCCTTCTGTAGATAAAATTCACACAGATTGGCCTGTTCACTTTGCAATAGCGGCGAAAGGAAAGTGCGATGGAAATTGGAACTTCAATTAACCTTAATTTTGCCTTAACTAGCAACACAAACGAAATGAGGTCTTCCTTTGCCTCGTGTTTCAACATCATTCGAGCAAATAAAATTGTAGATTTCGTACCAGCTGGTTTGTTTGCTTCAAAGTTTAAGGTTTTAATTCGTAATGAAGATTTTCATAATTGGTTTAAATATATCCAGATTGAATTAAAATTTTATTTCTCTGACTAATGGAAATTGACTGTAAATACTGCTTTTAAGTCCATTTGCGCTTTTCTGAGATTTTCTGTTATAAGATTTCGGTCAGCCAAGTACTTCACTTATGAGCCATTCATAAGTTTGTTAGCAATCCATCTCAATTCATTCACCATAAAAGAAAGCTTGCTTGGGCTTACTAATTGTAGTGAAGCTAAGTAACAGGTCAGAAGTGCGTCCAATCACCTCTCTCTCTATTCAACGTGAGTTCACTCTTATTGATTATTTCCACAAATTGAAATAAATAAATATTTGACCTGGAGCAGTATTGTTTTGCCATTTTGCTCTTAAAGTTAAATAATTTAACATTCTCCCAATTTCTAGCATTCTTGACTTAATTTCCCCAAGGAAATTGTAGAACCCTAGGCGAATTCAGTATAGTGTAACCACAAAATCGTAGGCTCTGGATGAGGGGGAGGGGGGGGGGGGGAAGAAGGAGATTATGATAACCCCTTTCAGAGACACATTTTCACCTCTTTTCCTTCCCACTACCATCACCACTCGTTCTACACAACACATACACCTCACCTCACCACCCACGTACAAATATACGAGCTCCCATCGCATCCCATCTCCATCCCCACTATCTCCTGTTTAACCTTTCCAAGTTGCAGTTTCGCTTGTTCAGAGGCAGAGCCTGTGTACAATGAGTCACGGTGTCTTCCAGTATTCAAGGGAGGGAAGGAGGGGGGGGGGGTGGATGTGGGACTGTTAGAAAGGTACAGAGATAGAGGGCCAGCTACTTTGCCACTAACGAAAAGGTCATCACGATCAAAATGCCTCAGCCATGGAAGGGCGCCTGAACAGATTTAATGTCGCGGAGTGCATAAAACTCCATATCTCCCTCTCCCTGCCTCTTCCCCTCTCCCTGCCTCTCATTTTCTTGGGCACACAGAAAGTTGGCTCAGGCGAAAATGGCCTCCTCTCATACATTCAAGTGTGCAGACGCACAAATAAGCACTGCTTGTTTCAGATGTTGTCGTCATTTAGCTGGAGGTATAGAAGATGGAGATGGATGGGGATTCCACATATTCTGTTGTTAGGATAATTGTTTCCAGAGGTTTCGCGTTTTATATCATTAGATTATGCATTATCTAATAATACATCCGAATTATTCTAGATGCTGTCATGGTGTCACAAACTTAGCTCTCCCATTTTTTAATGACAGTATTCCATTAATAAAAAGAACCTTTCTTGAAAGCGAGTCTACGTTTGCGAGTGTATTTCTAATCAAATTTTTGTAGATAAGGGTTTGGCTGAAATTTGTTACTTTCAGGATCATTTGTTTTAAGCCCACTTTGAGCGCCGATTAAGAGTTGAATTACAGTTTTTCCATTACAAATGCTCTCTCCCCCCTCTCTCTCTCTCTCTGACAATTTTAATGGAATCTAGGTTAAGTTTTTTTACTAAAAATTGCTCTGGATCCTGGTCATCTAAAAATTCAAAAGAACCAGTAAAATAGGGACTGTTTATCGCATTTAGTTGGAGTAAAATGTAGGCATTTTTGAAACGCATTCATGGTAAACTCACACGTAATCATTCTTTCTATTGAAGAATATTAAACAATGCAATTGTTCATTCCTATCACCAAGTGTGATCTCAAACTTGTCACATACAAATGAAAAGCAATAACTTTTACCACTTTCATTGCTTCATTAAAGTCCACTATGTTTACTTCAAACTCCACCTTCAACGAGATCTAGGGTACACTTGTATCTACAGTGAATTGAGAATTTACGCATTCCACTCCTAATATACCAAATTCGGTTTCCACGGGCGAATTTCTTACAAAAATTTCATGCGAACTTTAGATGCCGACCTACAGTGATGGTGCAAACATGTCGAAGGATTCACGAGAACCGGGGGTCTTCAGTCGACTCAATGCTCTTATGTTGCTGGATACAGCTGTCCTCTTGCAGGTACGTCATAGATTCTCTCCTGATCTTCCTGCCCTTCTACACTGTCTTTCTAACTTCCATTTATTAGAGATAAAAAAACTTATTTTACAACTAGAAGTCTATGTATGCTATAAGGGAAAGATTGTTTTAATTGATCAAAAGAAAAAAAATGATGCTGTTATTAGTAGAAATTATTTGGCTTTATTGCTTCAGCCAATTAGCTTAAAGCTAGGACAAAAAGCATATAATATTAATAAATAATATGATTTATTTTTCATTGGAGACAGGATATTAGTGAAAGCCGCGCTTTTTATGAGGGATTATTTTTATAACTGCTAAATCAATTATCTCACTTTTTAATTATTTTTTGTGTGAAACAGTTCCTTGCTAAGCAAACAGGTCACATGTGGTCTTTAAGTTTTATTCAAACCGTACTTTTGTATTAATCTCTATATCCGACCAACGTTATTCCGAATTACATCTTATTAAGAGGATACTTTGGCGCGTTTTGCGCTTTTTAACATTTAAGAAGATCTTACCTTGGCGACACTTTTAAACAAGAACATCTGGAAGATATTTTTTTCTGAATCGAAAACGCTGACTTTGAAGAAGTGATACCAGTTCAATCCGGGGGGCTTGAATCCATGCAATTTTAGCGTCGAATTTAGACCGCGCTAGTGGAGAAAAAAATCGAGGTCCTGGGGAAGTAAAATGATGATTTCGGGTATGAAATTTCAGATGTGTATCTGTGATGACTCGGGATTAATTTCTGCAGCAAATAAACACCTCCACATTCTCTCTCCCCGATATTTCGACCTGGCTATAGTAAAGCGGGGATACGAGCTACTTACTTATTTCAATTTTCTTTTCACCGTCTGCTGCAATTTAAGACATTTTGACGGGAAGTCATGCAAAAGCGTTACATAAATGGAAGACAAAGAGCATAGGCTTTATTTATATAGAAATAATTACAATATCAAGGGGTGAGGGAAGTACTTGGACTTAAATTTTGTCAGTAAATGTCAATTTTGTGATTTTTAGCTCTAAACGTCTAAATTAGCATATGTCTGATTATTTAGCTTAGTGTATTATTATGTCTGGTGAATAAATTTTAATATAACTTAATTACTTTGATTTAAAAAATTTGCTTTGAAAAATGATATTGAGATAAAGCGAACGTCGGACAGAGTTAGGGTGAGAGCACATTAATGCATCAGGAATTAAAATTAATTAAAACCGTATAAAATTTAATTACTTTTGTTCTAGACACTTAAAATGTCTTTTCTTCTTTACTAGCTTTGCAATAGGGATATATATATATATATATATATATATATATATATATATATATATATTGTAATATCATCATAGAAAGAGCTTCTGTTATATGTTCTTTAAATAAATTTTGTTTGAAAGATTATTGATTCACGCAGAGCGAATCGGTCTTGAAAATTATTGATTTATCGACAATTGCGTGCCCAAGTTGATTCATGAATCATACACCAACGACAAAGCTCGATCCACTTGTTTTCAATGCTAGGACTAAAAACTCAACAGACGTAAATTCAATTGAAGTAGCACTGGATAACGACAACTTGATTTTATAATGGAAAGCGTTGACAATGCTAAAAAGTAAAAGGAAATTTATTCAGTAAGCTTAAATAGAATTGAATTTTTGATTCATGTGGATAGTACCAAAAGTTAATCTAAAGAAACTGTGGAAGAGGAATTAAAAAGCACGTGAATGAAGTCCATACCCAGATGGCAAGAAAGGTTGACTGTCAGAAGAGGTTTGTATACATGCATATTTCGCGTGAATGTTTACGTTAGCAACGCGAAGAGGTTGTAACCGATGTCAAATTTAGTCTTCTTCTAGCTTCTGTTGATAAATGCTTGGAATTCAGCCTTTTCTCTGACAGAGCAGTTGTAGATTTTGCGGAATTAGTTGATTTTCTTTACTTGAATTAACCTTCGCTTGAAAACTCTAACTGAGATTATCACAGGCATTATTCTTTTTCTTGAACAGGATCTTTGTGCTGTTAAAGAGGATCGAGCCAAATTAAAGGTCCAAAACTACATAATGGAAAAGGAATTGAGAGCTATTCAAGTCAGTCATCAGGGGCATTGCCTCTCTGAATCTGCTCTGCGGAATCAACTTAACGCACTTCAGATTGATCGAAATCTCCATATGCTCAAGAATTCAGATCGAAATGGTTCACAAGGTCCTCTTGCACAACAAATTGAGGTAATCACAATTTTAATTGACGATGATTTAAGATTATTTCCCTATTAATGTCTAATAAGCGAATACTTTGTGTGATTAAATCATTTCGGATAATAATATTTTTTTGCACGCATTTATAGGAAACAACAGTAGTGGTAGAACCCCATTAACCTTTACCCAGTTAGATTGTGTCGGATTTTGCATTTAGGTTAATTATAAGTCTACATTTGTCCACAGCGCTAGTGCATAATATGCAATAATCATCAGACAGCTGGCAGTGTTAAAATCATTTGAACTAGAAATAGGATATATGTATTCGCTCTATTAATTGGATCGTGTTTGTGTTTTTTTCGATTTACAGAGCTTACAATCTGCATTCGAATCACTTCGAAAGGGTACTGAACAGCATCAGTCTCAAAGCGAAGAGTTGGTGAATGATCTGAAACAGGCAAACGCTGCTCTCATTACGGCATTCGAGAAGGCGAAGTCAAAGTACTTAGCAAGAATCCGAAAACTTGAAAGCCATTCCCTATCCAGAGGTAATTCCTCCTCCGCAATGCCTCCCACCAACACCGCATCTAATTTTGAAAAGCAAGCTTGCTCAGCTGGAAGACCCCCTGCAGTACCCGCTCATAGGAATTCCCAACCTCCACCTCCTTTGCCACCGCTCTCACCCGCCCCGCCGTCTGATGTCTATGAGGTCATTCAGGACACTCATATTGGACCTCCAAATTCCTGGCAAAACGCTCCCGTTGTTAGTGGTAGCGGTCGTAGTGAACCTCCAATGCCTAATGGGTGCTACTCTCTAGTGAGGACTGGTCCTTTTTATCCCAAATCTCATTCGATGTTGACGGATAATCGATCACCCACTAGACCAAGATGAGAGGTACCCTTGAGTTTATCCTCTAACAAACGACCATGAGCTTTCTGCTCTTCTCCGCCTCCAACTCCCAGTTTCTGTCAAATATATAATGTGCCTGATGTGTATAAAATGTGGCTTCCTTCTCTCCTGGTAAGCAAAATCCTGTCAGACCTCGTGTTATATTTCTCTCTTCCTATGGACTCTTATCCCACACGCCGATCTTTCGAAACTTACAAATCACCATCCCCCCCCCCCAACCCCCTCTCTCTACTCCTTATCAAGACAATTATTCAAGAAAACAGTTGATTTATCTCATTGTGTTGCTAATGCAATAAAGATGCTGATATGAGATATAAGTTAAGAATATCAAACGTCTCCTTTGTGATATTTTTACTTTCTTCGCAGTTGATAAGTCATCTGCCAATTTCCATTTGGAAAATATGCTTTTAGGCTAGAAACTGGCCAGGGTACTAGTACTATTATTGTTTGCAGTGGGAGGCGACAACAAACAAGGATTATTAAACTTCAAAGATATCCTGAAATCGGCGTCCAGGTATCAGGGAAAGAGGGTGGGTGTCTTGCTTCACTGATCTTCCGGATTGAAATCTAGAATATTCAGTAAATGGGTAGCTCACGTGCCAAAATTCAGATTTTATATTTCGTCTCGGGAGCGAGACAAATGCTTGTCCTCGAAGTTCATTACTTATCGACATGCCTTTGAATCGAGAAGGGCCCATATTGTTCCCTCAGTTCATCTTACCTCCATATGGTTGAGGAGACATGATAATGTCATTTGAATGAACCTTAATGGAGAATTGTGCATTTTACATCTTCAACTGAGATATATAAAGTGTTCACTATATATGACATTTAAAATGCGTAATTCCACAGAGTACTCAAGGCACCTCTATTAGGTCTCCATACGATTAAATGTAGAAGAATGCACAAAGTTATCAACTCTTTGAAGTTTGGAAACCCAAGGAAAAGAATTCTATGATGGAATACTAAGCCGTTCTCACAAAGTACATTCGATTGTATATACTTAGGTCAAAAAGTATACTTCTAGCGATTTATTTCAAGTTTAAATAGTAAAATTAATAATTAAAGTGAAAACGTATCCCTTACAAAGCCTTTAAATGACCATGGGGAGTGCTAAAATGGATGAATTAATTAAATAGAGCCAAATTCTAGGTCGTTTTTTAATATTTAATTCTGCACAAAACTGAGTTCTTATTAAATGCAGAGGTACAAGGTTTTGCATTGTTTTACAAACTAATTATTCTACTAATCTTGTCTTATCGAGTTACTTCTTTTTGCGCTTTTTCAGTTTTTTTTACCTTGTCTTGTGACAAAGAAATGAAAAATAGGAATCCTAATCGATTTTTTCCAAACCTTAAACAGAATTCATAAATTACTCTAAGCGACTTTCGTTCCAGGGAAACAAAGTTCTCGGTTAATATACTTCTAGGCTCATTACTGGGAGTAAAGCTTCCTCAGGAAAGTCATTCAATTCCGAATATCAAAGTTGTAAGTAAGTCGTAATATTCACTTAGCAACAGTAATCGATCTCCGACATTTTTCCTTCCAAGCAGAATAAAATATTACCAACTTAAATGTGAACTGTACCGTCATGAGTATTCTTACTGTTAGTTCATGATAAGGGCACGATCATGTGCTATTTTTTTTAATTCAATACATTTTAATGAGCAGTCCACTCTTCGGTTTTGTCTCAAACTCCGTGCTCAAATTGCACCTGGAACCTTTTGAAAGATCGATTTTTGAGGCTAGTATGCTGGTTTGGCTATTACTTTATTTATATCGAATTGCAGGCTTTATGATAGTTATCATTAGCAGCTTAGTCGACTTCGACTTTCCCCATTGGTGGGG
>UZAE01000466.1:0-22652 GCA_900617975.1 Rodentolepis nana | reverse complement strand
CTGATAATTGGATTATTTAATATTTCACCCAGGGGGTGTGCGATAGATTTACCTCCACGTGGTGCACCCTGGGCAACGTAAACTCATACGGCAAAAGTCTATTAACCGGCAGTTGACTTCTCACTTCAAACTATCATCACCTCACTGTATGTCATATTCGACCCCTTTCACAGTACTCATCTTACCTTTTTCTCTACCTTTGTGTCTGTCTGCCTCTTTTACATCTGTAAATCGCTCTTCTGATCCCCACCCCTCGACTTTCTGCTACTTTGATGAACCTTCCTTCTGTGAAGCCAGAAGTCAGCTAAATGGCTAATGATAGCTATCATAACGCCTGCCATTTGAAATAAATATTTCACCCAGAAATGGATTTGGGTTTCTGGGATCTCTATATCTGACCGTTCCTTTTAAATAAACAGCTATGACATCCTCAAGCTCATGTAGACGACAGAGACAAAATTCTGTATCCGTGGCAGGTATATTAAAGTGACCATGAGCGTGATTCATAATTGTCTATGCCTCTTTAGGTCCTCTGCACTTGCCACTGGCCTCGAAGGTCTCGTCTCTGTGAAAGTCATTTTGCTCAAGATATACCGCATTTGCATCTTCAGCAGACATGTAAATAACTTGCAACTTTTTTAAAATCTCTTTTTTTACTCCCCGAGTTAGAGTACGATTAGATATTTTTCTACGTTTATATGGAACCTCTGATTGCTGTTTATGAATACCATTTTCATTCAACACGTATAATCCATTATATAAGCGACCAAGCTTACCAAATTTCGCCTCTTTATCCAGCAACTCTTCTGCGACTAACTCAGTTGGCAAGCGGAAGTGACAATTCTTTCTAGCACCTATCTTAGTGGTAAGAAATGATTTAAGAGCATCCTCAATTTGAGAGAGGTGGAAGTCTTCATTTTCATTAGACCCCACTGTGTCATTTAAATATCGTAGAGCACCACTGTGGTTTTGACTAATAAGAGGAGTATTCACTTTAACACCTCTTAGTACACTCATATTAGTGGATTTCGGGGTGCGCAATAGACTTACCTCCATGTGGTGCACCATGGGCAACATATACTTATACGGCAAAAAGTCTATTTATCGGTGGTGTGCGTAGACTTACCTCCACGTGGTGCACCCTGGGCAACGTATTCTCATACGGCAAAAAAGTCTATCAACCGGCAGTTGACTTCTGATTTCAAACTGCCATGACCCCACTGTATGTCATATTCGACCCCTTCCACAGCACATCACCTCACTCTATGCCATATTCGACTATTTCCACAGTCCTCACCTCACCTTTGTTCTACCTTTGTGTTTGTCTCTTACTACTAGAAGTAGTAATCAAAATTTTGTTCTCTTTTGTGTGTTCGTGGAGTGAAGGTGATGACGAATGAGTTTAGATATTTGTGAATGTTCCAAAACCTAAACAATTTTCAAAAGTAAATGAGTTTTCAATCTAGGGGACTCTAGGTGAAATTGGCATATAAAGAAAGTACTTGAGAATAATATTGTCATAGCCAGTGCATTAGTATTTCGATGATCATCTGAGCAGTATCCAAGCTAACTAATGTGTCTTTGGTTCCATAATCCGCCCCCTCACATTTTGCAAACATATTAGCTAATCCGAAAATAAATCTGATCAGTTGATGGTTACCGAATGCAAAAGGGGCTCCAAAAGTCTACTCATCTTCCCAATATCTACGTTGGAACTTGGTTATTTTAATAAATTTAAGCATGATTTTATTTAAATTTTATGCATACTGACAGGCGTTCTGCATTTACAAGACGATACTTTTCATTTCTTCGAAATTGAGTCTCTTATGTTCCCGCCTTTAATTATCTAACTAAAGGGTTAATTTCTTTTAGGAGGAGATTGATACGATTACCAAGTCTGTGGCCTTTGGAGATGACGTGAAAGACAATGAGGATAATGGAAACCAGAAGTTGATTCGTCGCGATACTCCACACTATACTAAGCGTGCTCGTATTCACAGTAAGTTTTTTGCTCTTCACTTCCCATAGCGTCGGGCTGCTGCGTTCACCAACTTGTTGTAATGTGTAGCAAGGTCCTTTTAGCGGGTATGCTACTGTTGCTTAAACTTTAGAGAAAGAGAAGACACATCTGCCTGATATGACTAGTTTAGTAACAAAGCGTCTATTAACTGACCCTAGAAATTATTTATACACCTAATGCTTCATTTCTCCAAACTGTGCTCTGTTGTGGAAAACCTAATCAATCATTGGGTTTCATTTTTGTTGTGGTAGAACAGGATTGGTCACATGCGAACAAATAGTGAATATCGGTTAATTTCGCCATATCGCGACTCGCAATATCGATAATGGCAATGAGTTATAATGATGGTGGAAAATATTGGCAATTTCGGTCCATGCTTAAGCATTTCTACGTATTTTTGTGAGCTTCCCATTGATAAGAAATAAGTCAAGTTACCTCCAGGTCTCTGAATAATAGTTAATGAGTATATGTACTTGTAATGGAGTAATGGCCTTCTTATTAATCGTATGCTTCGTATCCGTTTCAAAGCATATTATTATAGGGTAATTATTGAACCTTGAACAACCTAAGTTCTAGATTCCACTGATTTTTTATTGATTCCTTTGAATGTGTTTTACAAATTTATTTACACAAATGGTAAGAAATCGAATGTTGATTTATCGTCTCGAATTATGTGCGCACATTTTCGTTGCCGCGAGGTTCGAAATATCGCTTGAGTGTTATATAGTATTTTTATAATTTAGGCGTGCTACCACGCAGTAAATATCTATCTATAGGAACAGCCGATCGTTCTTTTATTTTTTTTATATTTGGATGGAGGGGGTGTGCGTGCGATAGATTTACCTCCATGGCAAAAAAGTCTATTAACCGGCAGTTGACTTCTGACTGCAAATACCATGGCACGACTGCTTGTCATATTCGACCGCTTCCACAGTACTCATCTTACCCTTTTCTCTGCCTTTGTGTCTGTCTGCCTCTTTTACATCTGTGAATCGCTCTTCTGTTCCCCACCCCTCGACTTTCTGCTACTTTGATGAACCTTCCTTCTGTGAAGCCCGAAGTCAATTAAAGGGCTAATGATAGCTATCAAAACGCCTGCCATTTGAAATAAATAAATAAATAAATTTGTAATATTTTGTTATCATTTCGGGAGCTGGAGCGCAGGGACATGAAAATGTACTCGGAAAATAATTACTACAAAAGTATTTGTTAAACATTCGCTCTCATTTTACCTTTTTACCATGAAGATGGTGTTTTTGGAGACCTGTTCCATTAATTATCTCAAAAGTTCATCTAATGTAGACTAACACTGCACTCCATATTTGGACTTCGTGCTTGGAGTATCAGAAAGACAATATCACACTTGCTAATTAGTTTTTCAAATCATCTCTTCCACAGTGTACAAATATACCCTTCTCTTCTGGTAACCCTGGGTTTCAAGAATCCTACAAGAATTCTCTCGAGAGGAGTTTCACATACGGAATGGCTGGTAGTGACTTCTATAGGCATTGACTACAAAAGTCACTACACTTTTACCTACCGTATTGGTTCGCCAAATTCAGGATTTTGTGTAGACTTTCCTTTCAATTCAGGCTCTTCAGAGACACTATAATGCAGGGCTTTCATGTTCCAGCTTCTAACTCCTTGGCTGAAGCTGCATCAGAGCAGAAAAGAGTGAGTTATCAGAAGTGCACTCACTCAAACTCAGCGTAAGCTATATATACATACATTAATATGGACTGTGTTCGCATTATCAGTGCTAAGCTTAAAACTCTGCCAACTTGTTGAAAGTTTTTATTCCATATAGCTGCCGAGATGAGAACATTTTGATATGGCTAATTGGGGGGGGGGGAGGCGGGGAGGGCAAGAGACCGCAACATCAAAGCTCACAGTCTCGTAGATATCTGCACGAGTAGACTCTTTTGTTTCAGGGTTTTATAATCAAAGTGAATCAGAATATCTTAATTCTGCGCCATTTAATTAGTTTTCACCCGTTTATTTCATTGAATTAGCCTTTATTCAACCAATTCTATCATTTCAGCTCCAAGTTACAAAAATATACTAATAGGTAAAATCTTTCTTTCTGAATTCTTCTTTTTCTAAATATTTCTCTTTATGTGGTCTGAGTAGGGGTGGGTTAATTAACTGAATTGCTTTCATTTTACATACCACTATAACAGGATGATGGAGTGCGCAATAGACACACCTCCACGTGGTGTTCCCCGCGAAACGTATACTCATAAGGCAAAAAGCCTAGAAATCGGCAGTTGGCTTCAAATTACCATGACCTGACTGTATGTCATATTCGAAAACTTTCATAGTACTCACTACATCTTACCTTTTTCGTTACCGTTGTGTCTGTCTCTTTTACAGCTGTGAATCACTTCTCTTTTCCAGTTCTCGAATTTTTGTGATTTTAATGTTCCTCGCCTCTGTAAATCCCGAAGTCAACCAAAGGGCTAATGTTAGCTATCCTAAAGCCTGTTATTTGATATAAGTAGATATCAGGGTGATTTAGTTTCGTAATTTTAAGAATTGCAAGCTCCATCTATATCTTTCCATCGGTATGTCCGAAGAAAAATGGCAATTTTTTGCACTACTTCCTTTTTATATCAAGCAGCCTTCTTTTCTCCAGGTGGATTATGCATCTTATACGCATGGATGCAAGTATGTTTCCACCTGTCAATTCACAACCAATCAGAAAATAGATGGTGCACTTGTATGTAACGTAAATACACTAGGTTGCTTCATGCAGTTTTTGGTTGAGAATGTTGTGGACGGTCGTTGTGTTCTGTTCCTTAATTTCTCTCACTCCGAGCAATGCCCTAATACCTCAACCCGTCTCCTTCTACATTTTCCCTCAGTACTACCTCCTACCATATCGTATTGATTACGATCACAATGCTCCTTTCTGTTTTACTCTGCATACGGCTATAAGACGACTTCTTGAAAGTTTTAGCAATCAACATCTTGTTAGGGATCTGACCACTTCATTTTACGGAAATATTACTTCTCTGAAAATTAACTTATCAACGCCTTGTAATGAACTTATGGGTCCAGTATATCCCAATGAAAACTCCAAGGAGGAGCGTAAGTTCGGTCCGTTTCATTGCATCTTGTGTAGACTGGATTCGCATACATGACGGGGTAATCAATGTAACAGCATCCGAAGTGTGGGGTGCCATACATGCACTGACTTCAGTCGCTCAACTTGTCAGATCCACGTCTGCCAATGAGGTAAATTAAGGCCTTAATTGTTGTCATTAGAAACTTCAATCCAGAAATATTTGCCCGATGCGAAGATATACGACTACCCCAGATGGCCATTTCGAAGTTTCCTGCTTGACACTGCAAGGCATTTTATTCCGCTTCCGTATATTCTTCAGTTTTTGGTAAATTCGAATAAAACATGCTGTGATTAAATATAATATCCGTGTTGTAGAGAGCCATGTCTACAGTGAAAATGAACGTACTTCATTGGCACTTAATCGATGATCAATCCTTCCCTTATCAGTCATACACGTTTCCCCGACTTTCACAGAAAGTGAGTCCCTTAATCAGTTCAAATGGATGTGAACTATGTCTGTGATCTAAAATATGAAACAAGTTCAGGAACTAGATTCATCTTAACCTTCAATTGTTTAGGTATATTTTCAATTTCAAGTTTTGTAAACAGTCGAAACCCAAATGCACACTAGAATTCTGTCCATTTTAAATAGTTCATCATTTTCTTGGATATTTTACATATACAAATCAATACAACATCGGAATTTAAATGTATCAGAATAGGTAGACAACGAGCAATTCTCGTCTATTAGGACACTAAAGTAGAATTTTTAGCTTTTCTTCCGAATGGTTTGTGTTCTCAAGCTACCACCATTCTCAATGGTGGAATACTCAAAAATCAATTCCTCATACTCGATATGTTCAATGTTCATAATTTTTCTCATGAACATTTGCATCGGTGCATATTCCCGAAAATACAATCCCAGTAGGTGAAAGGGACGATAAATTTGCGGTCGCAATTCCAAGACATTAATGTTACCCACTGGTATGAAAAATGAGGGCCTAATTATGTGGGAATATTTGCTCCATAATCATGTTTCATAATTTATACCAATGAGGTTTCGCACAACTTCACTTTCAGTAGTAATGCCTCTTTTCAACTGATGTGAATAATTCAATCTTAAAGACGCCTTGGAAAGTATATTTGTCGGATAAACACAGAAGTTGCATTCATTTGTCGTTCAGTGTATGGTTAAGATAGTGAATACCTGACAAATATATGTTTTCTCCACAAGGCGAATTTAAATGGTTGACTTCTTTATAAATGATAAATTTTGTAAAATAATTGGTAAATTTCTTTTGATATTTCGATTAACTGTCGCCAGTTTAATTATAAGCCTAATAAAAGTTGTTTTTTCTTAGGGCTTTAGGGACTTAATTATATTGATTATATTAGGAAAATCGTGGTTATGGTCTGGGAATCTTCACTTTCGCACTCATCAATTCCGGTTCAAGAATATGAACTTGAAGTTCTGGCAACTTGGATATTCATCCAGACTGTAGCGGATTGTTGTAGGAAAAAGCCTTGGATTATCACAAAATCCCTCAGTATGGTAACGCTCCCGAAATTAGCTGAGATGACTCATAATATAGAGGAAACCGTAGTATTACGTGGAATACGCCGGTTGGGGTCGTGTGTTCTGTGGTATGTCTCTCATATCTGGGAACCGATCATAGTGCTTGGGGGTGTGCGATAGGCTTACCTCCACGTGGTGCACCCTGGGCAACGTATGCTCATACGGCAAAAAGTCTATTTATCGGCAGTTGACTTCTGACTTCAAACTACTATGACCCGACTATTTGTCATATTCGACCCCGGCCACAGTCTTAGACCGGCCGATGCATTTCCACACAATGGAGACCATAATTAGGTGAGAATTAAAGACCTCAAGGTGTAACGAACATAAAGCTCGAACAAAGGAGAAACATTGAACTGGCCAAGAATCGAAGCCGTTGCTGAGTTTAGACTACGTACTGGACATGACTGCTTGGCGAAGCACCTTCTCTGAATAGGAGTATACGCTCGGCCAACATGCCCCCTATGTCACCTACAGGAGGAAGTGGAGAAGACCCACCTGATTCGGTGTCCAGCCCTAAAGACAACGACGGAAACCCAGAGATACTGGGAAGCCAGAAGTCAACTAATGAACTGTCCTAAAGCCTAAATAAATGCTCTTCCACACCACCCCCCTCCCTTGTTAAAGCCTAAGTCAACTAAGGGGCTAACGAAAAATATCATAGAGCCTGTCATTTGTAATAATAATAATTACTATTATTATTACCGTTGGGCTCAACCGTAAACTTGTCTTTAAGAGGACAACTCTTGAACATTAGAAAAAGCTTAAATAAAACAAAATAGCGACTATATTTGGCTGGCTTAATAAATTTCCCTACCACAGACCCACATCGCGCATAGTGAAATCGAGTAGAAGAGTGAACTGCAATAATTATTAATCCATTTTCACGCATTATGAAACATATATTGCAAAAGGAAATTAAAATTTAATAAAATTCAATGGATCAAATGTGAGTGTTCAATCCTAACCTGTAGTCGAAAGAAAAGCAATTTAAGAATAAGTCAATTTCTGTGACTTCCTATAGAACGTAGTAATTATCTTTGATACTCTCAAACAAATCTATTATTTCTTCATCAGTCGCTTCTTCCATAGGAGAGTTTCCTTGATTCAAAGACTGTGAAGAAGAAGCGTCCTGTGCACAAGTATCTGCTCCCTTTAAGGGTGGATTGCAGGAAGTAGGCGCAGAACTACATCCCTGATTATTTCCTTTTGCAAATCCTTCACCTTCTACGTCCTGTACTTGATATTGTTGCACTGGAGCTAAATTTGTAGCATTAGTTACCTGACAATTTGATTGAAACTGATTACTTCCAACTACAGATAATTGGTCCATATGTACTTCTCCAACAGTTTGAGTTGGTAGTGGTTGTTGCACAAGACATTGATAAGAGACACCTTCTTGAATTACATTATATGAGACAAACCCAGGTAGTATGTAATGGTAGTTATAAACAACTGTTGGAACTAGGCAAACGTAGCTCTGCTGGTCAATTAAAAGGTAAGTGGGCGGTTGCAGGGCGTCTGTAGGTGTCGAAATTTGTCCTTGACTCGTAGTATCACTGGTGTCCATTGGCATTGCTGTAGAAGATATGGCGTCATTTTGGTTAGTGCGTCTTCCATTTGAATTTGAAGTGATTTTTCGATCTCGCGTACTTGTGCGTTTCGTTCCGTGAAATGCATAAGTATCGATGCAAAACTTGGCGATCTTGCCATACAGTGCTTCTCTATTTAATGACAATATTAACCCATCTCCTGATAATTCTTGTGGCAACTGGCCTTCTGAAATTGATTCTTCATTTCCTAATACCGAGGAAATAAATATCCTTATAGCATGTGAAATTTCGAAGTGCGTAAATGTTCGATGACTTTCCTCAACACAAAGATTTTTTAAAGTATGCTTAAGGACTCCACTGATGATTGGATTATTTATTCGTTTATCTTCACACACATTTCCATCTCTGGGATTTTTGTATAGGATGTTTCCATCGTTAAAAACTCCTATTAGAGTTTCGCATGCAAGAAGATGACGCAGACAGGTCTCCGTGTCGATTGGACGAATATTGTAATGATCAAGGAGAAACTCTGTCAGAAACTGTTTGTCGGCATTCTGTTCAGTCTCAACAGCCCCCAATATCTTTTCTTGGTGAAAATCAACCTCTTCAAAGGGTGCCAAATTCTTATATAAAGAAGGGTAAAGTAGATACAATTGTCGAATATTGAATGTAGGCATATTTGGGGGAGTGGGACAAACGTCTTTGGAATTCCAGTAATTCTCGCCATCTGGCTGTTTGATTATTTTAATCTCTCCTTGTTTGACCAATTGTTCAAGACAGATCTCAATATTTGTGAGAAAAATCCCAAACCTTCGATGGAAAAACCTGCTTATTCTATTCTTATCTGTTCTTAACAGTCTTCCTTGAATCTCAGTTATGACTTCTAATATCTCATCTCGATAGAAGTTAACTTTTTCCAAAGTCGGAAATGATGCTGTGGCGGGGACACTCATTTTTTGCAACTGTAGTCTTCGCAGTAAAAAAATTATTTATGCAATCTATAATTCTTCCACATTTTGAAAATACCTGATCATAGTTCTATGTTTAGTTGATTAATCTTCATCCAATGAGTGATTAAGCACTCTTTGTGTTTAGGCGCTAACTGGGGCGATCCTAGCATTCTATCCCAGACTAACTTCGCAGATTCAATGCGACTTAAAAAACAAAACTCATTTAGGTTGAGAAACTTTCAAATCATCGTGTAGTTGAAGCGAGGAACCACAACAGTCCAACCCCTGAAAATGTGGATTTGAGGAATGAATGGTTGTACCACACCCATCCCCACTTTAGTGGGGGTATTTAGTTAGTGGTTCTTCGAGAGAGCGATGTTGTCTCATTATTTTCAAGTTTGGGGTGAGATGCACCAGATACAAGACAAAGTGATCCACAGCTCTTCTTTACGTATGGGTACCAAATTGTTGATTTTAAGTGTAAATATTGGGTCCTTCCAAGATAGACCAACTTATTGATAAAGAGGACATACCCATTAGGAAGCCGAGTTACACCAGTACGAGTCCACCTCATTGAATTTTAGAAACCTAATCTATTCTAACTCAACGCGTCTTTGTCATTCATCTACTAAAATTAAAATTCGCCTTATCCAACCTCTGGTTTTAAATCAAATACTACCCTGTGAACCTCCGCCCGCCGACCAACTCATTTTACTAAAGATTTCGAAACCTATGGTAACAGAACCTCAAAATTTACCGACTAAATCTAACGGACCTTCCAAAATAGTTGAAGCGAAGTAATGGATGACCATAAATGGTTTCAACAAAAATAGAGAACAGAATTTTAAAGCCACTAACAACCAACAGCAGCAAATACGCATGTAAACTCACAAACTAAGGCGATAATTTACTAATATAGGCCAATAGTACTGAAGATGGTGAGTTCCCGCAATTAATCAACCTGATAAATTGCCGATTTATAACCGCAACAGGAAGTAAATGGTACATTTATTAATGGATTAACCAGGTAAAACCTTTACATATATTGACAATGATTTAATTTTCCATGCCTTCTGGCTGTTCCTCATCAATGGAACGCTCGATTGGTTCCTGACGCGAATCGTCCTCATGATCTCGGGAAGCAGAGCGTGATCTGGACTTAGATAAAGATCGAGATCTGTCAGCCGGTGTTCTTGATCTAGATTTACTTACCGATGGAGAACGTGACCCTCCATGACGTGAAGACAAACGACGTGATGGAGACCTAGACCCATCCCTAGATGCAGAACGAGAGCGATCATGAGAGGGTGATCTAGAACGATGGTCCCGTGAAGTTGAACGGGTTCTAGTCTTGACAGCTGAATCACCGCCATTCCTGCTGCTAGAGCGACCACGATGACCGTTGCTACGATGTGATGCAGATCTATCAGAACGATTGGACCTGGATCTAGACCGAGATTTTCTTGACTCATCAGTACGGGAGCGCCCACTTCTTCTTGAGCGATGTCGATCAGAACGAGAGCGTCTCGTCGAAGAACGTCGATGACTGTCGGAGCGTGACCTACCTCGCCTTGATCCGCGTCTTGAACTACGACGACTGCGACTTCTCCTCCCGGACGGAGACCTTGAGCGACGACGCGGCTTATCAGCATACACCTTCAAACGGCGTTCATAGAGCATGTACCCGTCGTATTTGTTGATTGCGGCTTTCATGTCATCATAGCTTGCAAATTCAACAATCCTAAAGTGAATTAGTCTTTATATTTAGCACTCACCCTTCATTTCGAACTTGCTTGTGAGCGTCGGCGTAGGTTACTTCACCAGCTTTGCGCATCATATCTTTAAGATCCTGGAATAGAAATATCATCA
This sequence comes from Rodentolepis nana, assembly GCA_900617975.1. Classification (NCBI taxonomy): domain Eukaryota; kingdom Metazoa; phylum Platyhelminthes; class Cestoda; order Cyclophyllidea; family Hymenolepididae; genus Rodentolepis; species Rodentolepis nana. The sequence continues at coordinate 11,617 of UZAE01000466.1, read as the reverse complement.
AATATGGTGAACGAATATGACAGCGTTCCAAAGGCTTCATTTTGATACACAATCTAAAACTGCTGAATGGTTTAGGTGAAGTTATTGGACTGTCATACACATCTAAACAGACACGATCAGTTCAGTGATTTGCTTTACAAGCATTTAGTTTGTTAACCTCCTCGGTGGCTATGCGGTCTTTAATGCATTAAATTACCTAACAAGAACGAGCCATGCCACGTTACCGACCATGCCAACAGAATAGGGGAACCAATGTCTTTCGACCATTCGACCTGAACGAGAATTCAATGACCCGCCTTAGCGTCCTATGCGACCGCTTCCACGGCACCGAGGACCAACTGAATTTAAGACAGCCATCACATGTTAAAGCAGTGTTTCGTGGCAGTGTATCAAGTTACTACGAATAACTTCTTACCTGCCAGCTGACGCGCGACGAAAGGTTCTCGACGATAACGCGATAATCAGTACGTGTAGGAGGACCATATCGTCTAAAAACCAAGCATTAAGGAAAGAGATTTAAACCTACGATTCCCTTCTCCTGTCACTTCCCCTGCCTGGGGGGAGTCTTGCATGTTCGACTATAATTCGTTCTCCTTTGAGCTCGCGACCATGAAGATCATAGACGGCATCCTCAGCATCTCTTTCCTCCTCGAACTCCACAAATCCATAACCGGTTTTCAAGACGATATCTCGAAGTCGACCATATCCCTTGAAAAACTTTTCAATATCCCTCTCGCTACACCTTGACGGAAGCCTTCCGATGTACACCCTAGACATTTTTGAATACGAGAAAGCGAGTGGCGGAAACGATATTCGTACAAACACAGTATCACATAACGCAAGTTTTTTTGGTGAAGTTTTCCAACGAAAAATCTTCAAATAGAAAAAAATTCAGTACATTTAAATTTTAAAGGTTTAATCAGCTTATACGATTTTACATATTTATGGCTATTTGTTGCTTGATTTTAGTAAGCGCAATTCATAAAATACTGGGAATACGTTATATTGTGTAATAAAATATCAAAGTTGAAAGAGTATTGATTTACAAGGTGTGCGACATAGAAAAAGTTTTAAAATTCCGTTTGCAATCTGACGTAAAATTTGAATGAGAAGGTTTTTAAATGGCAGAAATTTTTTATTTAAGCAATATCCAACTAATGAAGAAGTACCATTTTTCATACTCAATTTACTGTTTATCCAAGCATTATTTGAGTCTTCTATGAGTCAACTATTTTGTGCTTCCTTTGCTTGGCATGCGTATTGCAATGTATGTATTTGAGGATTGATTTATATTGCCGGTTTTAGCTAATAAGTGAATATATATTTATTTTACCTTGCAATCATTGTTTTACTTTAATATGAGAATTAATTTCAAATATACAGTTGTATTCCAAAATAAAGTGTACTAACTTTAATCTACCAAATTGTTCAAACGGTCACTTAGATGCGAACATTGGGCAAATGATAATTAGTTGAAACGTGCTTGAAAACATGTCCTAGAATTTATTCTTAGTACTTCGAATGCCAATGATAATAAATATATTTTGTTTCAGAATCCGAAAGTCATTGTTTCGGATTTTATGTTTCCATTTATGAATTTTGCAGTTGGAAAAATTAAATTCAGGTAATTTTTCACAATGAACATTCTGAAGATTGTAGAAGTCATTTCAATTTTTAGATGAATTCAAAGAATTTGTAAAGTGCTGTGCTTATGCATCAAGAAACTTTAGTTAAGGAAGGTAAAATAGAGTAGAATGCGCACATTTAGAGATATATTATCGTTCAACTATCACCTTAGTTTTTGTTGAACAGTACTTCTTTCAAATTATAAATGTAAAACTGAAGTGCGAAATCTTAGTACTAAGTCGGGAGTGATTGCCGTATAACCTCCTCACAATCCATTAGTATAAATAGAACATTTTAACAGATATAATGATGTGATAAAGCATGCGTTCATAGGCATTATGGATTTACCGAAAAATTAACCAAGTACTTTTACACTTACAGACAAATTAGTATTTGGAGACAAAAACCTAAAGATCATAATCTGTACATCTTGCCGAAAATACTGAATTTGGACACTTATAAGAGTTGAGATTCAAACTTTGTAAACATGTGCTGTTTTTAATTAGATTTTATTAAGATTAATTTAAATAGTCTCAACGTAACATTTTCTAAATTCGTATTAAATTGTAAAACCGAGATCATTTATTATTGAATTATATTTTTCAAACTAGCTAAAGATATTCTAATTCCTATTACGACGGAGAATTGGAATATATAATTTAACACGACTTTGATCAAATAACTTTTTAAATAAATTAAATGATTTAGGATGGGGCCACTATTTGACCAATAAGTGCACAGCCGTTCGTAAATGACATTTTCAAATATGTTTTGTGTGCAGAAATGATCTGTGACCAGTACTTGTTTCGTCATCTATTTTCTTGTTCGTTTCTTCGATTAACTTCCCAACCAGATAATAAATTCCAAGTTTCTAGAACAAGTAATCTTAGGTATTTTGGGTAATTTGTCACCTATGGAAAATTACGGCATTTTTTGTAAATGCTTTCCATCAACAAATTGTCCCCATAACTCCTCGAAATGCCTTTCTACTATTGGTTGTTTTTATTCTATTCAGGATAGTCCCACAGGGCAAGTAATTCATGAACAGTATGGTTGTCTTTACTCTCCCTTTGCCAAGTTCAATTGCCTTTTTCAAAAGGTATCATGCTGCTTTGCTTCGACATCGTCCGACTTCTGTAATGCTCATTTCTCACTTAATGCGCAATCATATAATGTCAACACTTTGATTTTCGTTATGGCACTTCTAGTCATTATCATAATCTTCAATATTCTTTTGATATTCTACTGTAAAGGAAGATCTTTAGCTAAACACAGGTTTGTTTCTCCACAACCATCTGTCTACTTTCACGAAATTTCCGATAGCGGAAGTGGTGCTGGCAAGCCATTTCTTGTGAACCGGACGATAGCAAGGCAGATAAGTCTTCTCGATTGTATTGGCAAAGGTCGATTTGGCGAGGTTTGGCGAGCAACTTGCAATGAGGAAATCGTTGCTGTGAAGATCTTTTCCAGTCGAGATGGTGCAAGCTGGAGCCGAGAGACTCTAATCTACACTACGGCTCTACTCTGTCATTCGAACATACTCGCTTACTATGCTAGCGATATGATATCATCTGGTGGTTGTACACAACTCTGGCTTGTCACAGCCTATCATGAAGCCGGATCCCTTCATGACTTTCTCCGTTCTTCTGATGCCATTCCTCCACTTATTGGTCTTCAAATAGCTAGATCTATTGCGGCTGGATTGGCTTTTCTTCATAGTGAAGTTGTCGGATTTCATGGAAAGCCATCCATTGCTCATAGGGATATTAAATCGAAAAATATCCTCATGATGGCCAATCAGGAAGCCTGTTTGGCTGATTTTGGCTTGGCGTTAGTGAAAAATGATGGGTTTACTGATCGAGAATCCCCACCTCCTGCAAGTCCATTTGCTGGAACGAAAAGGTACATGGCTCCAGAGATACTTTCTTTATATCCTTTACTTTGGGGTGGATGGCAACATGAAAAGACTAGGTTAAAAGATGATGGTGAAGAGAATTTATCGGTTCCGGATGAATTTTCGGAGTGCAGGCATCCGATGCTCTCCTTTGAGGTCTATCAGTCAGCAGATGTCTACGCCATGGGCTTGGTTCTTTGGGAGATTTGGAGAAGATGCTGTGGTTTAGAGTATGAGGTAAATCTTTTGATTGACTTCATTGTTTTTATTATTCGTTTATCTTAGTTATTGCCTGTCTAAATTCTATAAGGAAATTACCCTTAGAGGAACAGCGTTTCCTCTTTCTAAATAAATCTCATTGAATAAATATTTTTGAGATATAGAAAAGCATAATTCGAATTTGCCCTATTTGACCCATTCTATCTGCTAATGATTAACTTTTTCCAAACTATAAGTTAATGGGTCCTCTTGAATGCCATATAAAAGGTCCATTCTTTTTGCCTTACTGGGGTTAAAAGGTACTAAAGTTGTGGAGCTCAGGTATTAATTCTGAAACTAGTTTTACGTCAAAGTAGAATGAATTATTTATTTTCTTGCTACATTTAGCTATCATTTCTTTATTAAAAAAATTGAATTTCTCCTAGAAAATTTCTGTGGCCTTTTCCAATTAGATTATTAGCCTTCAATTTGACTTTATTTAGTTACCTTACTATGACGCGGTGCCCATGGACCCCACTTTTCTTCAAATGTATCGAGTTGTGGTTATGGGCGAGGCAGTAGAAGAAACGGAGAATAATTCCATGCATCCACCCGTTATTGATCTTCCTGTTCCTCTTCAAACCTGCCATCTTTGCAGCAACCACTTGCTTCGGCGTCGCATTAGTAACCAATACCAACCTCTTCAACACTGTTACCCTGAAGGCAGAAGACCTTCTCTATCAATGCAAGGGGGTTGGCTAGGACGATTAGAAGATCTCATTGTTGAATGTTGGCATCCAATTTATACTCACCGTCTCTCTGCTCTAAGGTTGAGGAAGTCTTTAACAGTTCTGGAAGCAAAGCTTAAAAATTCATGATTGGGACCATACTCACACTCAAGTGCCTTGTTTTCCCAATGTACTCATTCTTATTTTATGAGCTATTGTGTACCCACCTCTTGTGTACATAATGTAATTGCACAATCTCCATATCTTTGACAGCTCACTATTCCTTCTGTGGAGAAATCCATAACCATGTGCATTCTTTTATAATCATATCCTTCATTTAATATTTTATGTACAAATAATAATTGTCTCTTTACTTTTAAAGTACTACGGAATTGCATACACACACACACACACACCTTGCAAGGAATATTTGTATCCTTAACTAAATCGTGAAAGCAAATACGCGGATCTGTTTTTCACTTCAAGATGTGGGCAATTTTTATCTTGTATTTAATGCACACTTGCGAAGAACAAACTGCAGGCGATCTTCTCTGGCCATTGTGAAAAAATTGCGAAATCGGCACCTGAACGGCGCCAATAGTTACCAAAGAAGGGGCGGAATTCGTGAAAGAAGCTATGAAACAGTCTTTGCTGAATTGAATGTGGTCTGACAGTTAAATTGTAAGGAGAATAGTTTAGATGAAGTTGTTGCACCCAATATAGGAATAGATAGCCGCTAACTTCATCACTACTGCATACTATGACGACTGTGAAAACGGTACAAAGACTTGAAGGTCAATTCTTTTAATTAAAAAAGTGCAAATGAGAAGTGTAAAGCTGAATATTTACCTAGTTAGTGGCATAGGAGTAACGCAACCTGTTCCATAGTAGTGTTTATAGAATGATCACAAATGAAAAGTCTGATGTCAAAAGAACGAACATCTCTTGGGAAATTTTATGGGTTGTGCTCTGATAGCATTTAAAAGCGGAATCGACAGGCTGCAGGAATGCAACACTGGGTAGTGGAGATTTGTCTTACTTTATAAAATATTAACAGTACCGGTATTTCTACATCAGTATGCCATCTATGATTGAATCAATGGAAATGACTGGAACAATATCATAAAAGTGGAATAACAGGAGAAGTTGAGGTATAGAGATGGCCAGTTGCAAGAATGGGCCGATACGTATGGTAATATACAAATCATTAATTCAATTCATGAAATAATTTAGTAAGTTTTAGGGAAACTTTAAGCGAAGGTTTGATCTAAAGAATGATAGCCAGACAGGTTAAAGTTAAAGAATCAATTTTGATCATAGCAGAGAAAAAAACTTTAGATGTGTGAAACTCATTCACTCGATACTCCAAGTCTTCTCATTCCCTAACATTCACACTTTGTGTATGCGCAAACCCAATGAGTAGACTAGAACGTGATAGTGCAAAAAGTGTGGAATTCCGAAATGACGAGATAGTTCTAGGAGGCAGCAATCACCTCCAAGTGAACGATTTATATGAATCTATGAGGTTGATTCGCATTCACAGGTTATCAAACTGTAGAGCAAATAATGGGACATAGAGTAAAAGATAAACGATTAGATGTAAATTTATTACAAAAGCTGATTGAATTCGATAGCTTACAAACCCTACAGTCCAAGAGCAGGAGCAAGTTCATTAGCTTCATCCATCTCTTTGACAATATCAACACCACCAATCAGTTCACCATTGACATATAGTTGTGGATATGTAGGCCAATTGGAGTACTTTTTCAGTCCTAAAACGGAGAAACAGTTAAGGGACACATTTGAAAAAAACCAAAGGAAAATGATGTGTACCTTCACGAACAGTATCATCGTTAAGGATGTTGAATGAACCGAACTTGACGTTGTATTTATTAAGGATTTCCAACATGGCTCGGCTGAATTTGCACTGGACTCCTTCGGGTGTACCCTTCATGAATAGCATTATTGGAGCTTGGTTGATAAGGGCTTTAAGGCGATCGTTTAAACTAAGAGCGGGTACACTGGTGTCGCGCAGAGAAGAAACAGTTTTTGTTAATTCAGCTGCATTTGCCCCCTGAATGCGAGTCATTTCCTTCCCCTTCTATTAAAAAGTGAAAGAATCAAGTCATGGATGATGAAATGTTGTGCTAAAGTAAGCAAAACAAATACTTACTTTAAGTAACAAAACTGTTGGAACTGAATTGACTTTGTGTTCGTTACAAAATTGTTGCACGTCTTCTGCATCAACCTGAATGGGATAAAATAATTGATAAAAGATAACGGGAAATTAAGAATAGGGTTGAACTAATAAGTTACCATAGCAAAACGAATATTGTTATTACCATCTTCCTTTGCTAGGGTCTGAAACACTTCGGTTATCTGCTTGCATTCATTTGCCCATTTGGTATGAAGGCAAATAAGTGTTGGTTGTCTAAAATGAAAATAACACAGTAAATACGCTTACTCGGACTCATTAATGAATTCCTTAAGTTCTTCCAAATTCTTTAGTTCTAATGCAGGCATTTGAAGGGGCCTCTCGAGCTATAACAATTCTACTGACCCAACTAATGGTATAGTGGGTCCGTCAGTGTGAATAATAAATAAATCCAAAATGAAACTCTATTAAACTCGATGAAAAATATAAATAACCAAAATCTATCTTTTGTTGGATAAACACTGAGAATATAAAAATTCTTTAGTGTGTAAGTATGCAATTAGATCACTTAAAGAAGTTACTCACAATTGTTCAAAATCGAAGTATTTTTAGTTATATCTTTGTAGAAATTTGATAATATTTATTTTTCAGCGTCCGTTGCTAGCATGATGACCTTGTATTGACCATTAAGTGTTACCTGTACTAGCCAGCAGCCTCATTATTCGGTATTTTCATCCCATAATTTCAACTTTGCATTTTGATAGTTTTGGTTTTTAGCGAAGATTTTTAACTCCAACTAGAACGCATGATGTATTTAGCGGTGGACAATTTTAATATTTTAAAATCTTGCGCTGCTTTTTTGTGGAACACCCTCAATTTAAATGTATCTTTTGATTATTAGGTATAGTAAATGACTCCTAAACTTTTTATTTCCTTTTTAATACGTCCTTCAGGACCAATGTATTATTGCTGGAACCTCGGTGTTATTTAACTCTGTAATCAATGCGATCGAACAGATCTTCTAAGCATAAACGCAAAGCTGACCAGCAGTTCTTCCAAGTGGAAGCGATCCTTGATGAGCGTCGAGTAAATGATCAATTAACCTACAAAGTCCGATGGGTTGGATATCCTTCCAGTGAAGACACTTGGGAACCCGAGGAGAATTTAACCAGCGTACGAAATCTCATAGATCAATTTCATAAGCAAAAACGTACGTCCTCCCCTTCTTCAATTACCTCACAGTGCTCCAGAAAAAGACACGCCGGTTCTTCAAATGAATCAAATTCCTCAAAATCACGCCAAAATTCGCCATTTTCATCGAGCAAACGCCGAGCAACCAAATGTCGATCCGGTTATTATGAGTACGTTCCGCAAAGTCAACTTGTCGCTTCTAAGACACAGTTCTTTAACGATATAAGTGAGGGAAAGGTTGATCTGACGTCTGATTTGTATTCTCGGGTGAAAAATCGAAGAAGACACCACCAGGATGAGCCTCTTAGTCGTCCTTCTAGTCTCTTAGAAATGAATGAATTTAAAGGCAGTTCTTCACTAACTCCACCCACTCGGCATAGTGAGCCTTCTACACCGAAAAATTTCATCCAAACCTCGAAAACCCCTTCAGAACGAGCAGAATCGGTGTCTTCGATTTGCTCTCATGTTCAGTTATTTAAATCTGATGTCGACAAAACGATGATGAAGGATGACTGTTCTACTACTTCGAATTCAAAGTCTTCCTTGAAACTCCAACTGAGTCCTGTTGATCCTTCTCCTCCTTCACCAAAAAGATTTCCTGGAGAACTGTCAGTTAATTTCCCTGTTGAACAGGAATTTTCGAATCGGTCTAAGGTTGAATCACCAAGGCAGTCATCGGCTTTCGAAGAAAAGCTAGAAGAAGATCACAATGAGGGTTTGCAATTTGAAGTTGATTCACCCGTGTTGGTAAGTTAGTAATTTCCAGAAAATCTGCGTAAATTTTGTTTTTACTTGAAATTCATTTCTACGCCTGGCTTAGGTTGAAGACGTAGAAGAACCATGTATTCCGCGTCCTTTAGTTCAGTCAGCCCAAAAACTGATGGCCATCTATCGCGATCTACACACCTCAGAAAATAAAGAAGGGAGTATTCTATCCCAATTTCCCGAGGTTTGTCCTTACAGCGATAATGCATCAATTCGCTCACTGGATAATCTACTTTTTGCTATAAATAATCACCACTGGACACTGCTTGCGACTCAGCCAATTGAAACTATGTCGATGGTTCCTTATCCTGGCTCCCAACATCCTCTAGTTGCAGCTTTAATAGGGGGTGAGGGGAAACCATTTCTGCTCCGGCGATTACTTCAAGTCGTCAAGGATCCGAATTTCGTGGACCCTGTTTCAAAGTGGCCTCTTCTTGTAATTGCCGTCTTCTATGGACGCGTTCAAGCTGTTGAAGTTCTCCTCGAACAAGGCGCAAATCCAAACTCATCGATTATTGTAGATGGAAGACGAATGACTGCCCTTGGGGTTGCTATTGCAACAGGAAATGTGGATATGGTTTCTCTACTCATTCTTAATAGAGCTAATCTCTATAAAGTCAATGGGGATATGACATCTATGCAGTTTATTGATCAATTAATCATTGCCGCAACTCCGAAAACACATCATGATATTATTTTCCAACCGTCTACAAAATATGGAATTACTAAAGATGCAGCTAGGCAGCAGTACAGTACTCTATCGAGAGACCCTTCCACAATTCCACCTATTGAACCTCCTAATGATATTTATCTTCCGCGTTCTCCTTACCTCACTGCCCTTACTTCTTCAGTGGTACCACAGAGTGTTTCTACATCTTTTCATATGTCATTTGATGATCAGCTATCAAAGATCCCGTCTGCTGACTCACTGAACTGTATCTATAGATTAATATCATCCCTCCACGCTCGACTTTTCCTTGAAATTGATCGAGTTGTCTCCCAGTGGCTACGTAAAGTCGAAATGGCTACTGTATCTGTTGTTGACAAGGGTCAGTGGATTTGTCTTCAAGAAGATTCCTTCAAGATCACTTTTCCAACACCACTTAAGGAAGATCCTTCCACGGTTTGCGTTCTCTTTCTTATCCATGGGACGGTAACCCCGCCTGGATGTTACCATCTTTGGTTAGGCGACGATGGACCGTGTTTTGTAGATAAAGTTTTCTTAGGTGTCGAACAAAGACCTCTTGATCGACTCTTTTTCGTATCTACTCTATTCCCTCTAAAAAGAGACGAAGAACATCAATCTGTATCTGTTTTTCTCGACCGTGAAAGGCGAAAGGATGTCTGCATCATACCCTTAGTTCTTCGTTTGAAACCTGTGCCGAAACCTACGCCAATTCTGGTTGCAGATGATGGGATTCAACCTTCTGAACTACCGAGACTTAGGCAGCGTCTGTAAAATTATTCAAATTTTTAAAATTCGTGATATACCTACAATATTTTTATTTGCTCAGATACTAGGATATTCAAATTTTTTGTTCTTTCAAAACGCTGTGATATATACATATATATATATATATATATATATATATATACATATTATGTGAAACGACGATATTGCATTGCCACTATCCTTCTTCCAAAGTGTTTGTTTTCTCCTCCTCCTCGTTAATCTCTTCTTGCTGTTGGCCATGCTATTTCCGTAGTGCTTACTTTATTGCGATATTGTTAGTAGTTATTCATTTAGTGTTTATTGTTTTTTTGGTGAAGATCATTTGGAAGATTTCAATAAAACCTGTGATACGTATCTGCTTTTTTTACTTTTTATTGCTGTTGTTGTTGTTGTGGCGTTGGGCTCGGTAATTTTATTGGCGTCTTACCTATGGAGCAAGCTATTATATGCAGTCTGTTTTTTAAGAGATCGGTCTTGGTTCTTTAGGTCGGTTGGGGTGGGGTGTTGACTTGAAAACCTCCTAGACGGTTAATTGCAACATTGGGTAATCAGGTGATGAAAAGATAAAAAACTAAGTTCTTATCGAAGAAAATAGATCAAGTGAAGACATAGGCGGCATCATTAAGTGAAATGGAGACGGTAGACACTGTAGAAAGGTTAATAGAGCATAATTGGTAATTGATTTTCTACTTTGAGTAGGAAAAGTCACAGGGTATAGGGTTATTGGGAAAGTCAATTAATTAATATCAAATGGCAGGCATTTTGATAGTTATCATAAGCCCCTTAGTTGACTTCAGGCTTCACAGAGAAGAAGGAACATCAAAGTGAAAAAAAGTCGAGAGGGGGAGGGGAACAGAAGAGTATTTCAAAGATGTAAAAGAGACAGGCACAAAGGTAGAGTGAAAAAGATGAGGTGAGTACTGTGAGAGTAGTCGAATATGACATACAGTGAGGTGATGGTGTTTTGAAGTCGGAAGTCAACTGCCGGTTAATAGACTTTTTTGCCGCATGAATATACGTTGACCAGGGTGCACCACGTGGAGGTAAGTCTATCACACACCCCTTTTGGGAAAGTCAATGAAAGAGCGACACTTGTGAGACCATATGTGGAATACTAAAGAAATAAATTTAAATATTTGGAGAACTTGTTTATGAGGAAAATATTATTAGTTCCAAAATTAATCTGATTAAATTCATTTGTAAATGAAAATCGATTCAAAAAGTCATTTTATTTACTCCTTGGGCTTATTCCTTTCGATTTAAATACTTATTTATATCAAATGGTAGGCTTTGTGATGGTTATCATAAGCCCTTTAGTTGACTTCGGGCTTCACAGAGGGGAGGAACATCAAAGTTGGAAAAAAGTGGAGAGGGAGGACAGAAGAGTGATTCACAGATGTAAAAGAGACAGGCAAGGTAAGATGACATACTATCGGGTCATGGTAGTTTGAAGTGAGAAGTCAACTACCGGTTAATAGACCTTTTTGTCGTATGAGTATACGTTGCCCAGGGTGTACCACGTGGATTCGTGTCTATCACACAACCCTAGACTTAAATAAGGATAACCGATAGTTTGCCAGCTTACTTGTAGAATGGCAGTTAAATTA
>UZAE01000465.1:0-22738 GCA_900617975.1 Rodentolepis nana | reverse complement strand
AAGTGGTTTAAGGCGGTTATTGCGGGCGCAGCAGATATCGAGGTAAGTAAACGAGGATCACTAAATAAAAAAAAACAATGAAAAATATATAATAATGACCCGAATCAGATAAATCTAAATCTAAAGACTATGAGCACTTAGTTTGGGCTGAATTAGAGATATATGACTGACGCACTAGTTGAATGTCATTGGAAGTGGTTTATTCTGCAGTGTCTATCAGGTCAACACAGTTGTTGGATTAGATCCAAATCGATGTGTGTTTCATTAATCAGAATTACTTTAAGCTCAATTGCATAACACAAGTCAAAAATAAAATCATGAGCCTTATTCGACGAATATGAAACTAAATTTCATGTATGGTTCAATGGTTCAAATTAACTGGCTGCAGCTATTTGGACTCCTGAAACATAGAGTAGAAGACGAAATTAAAATTATATGACTCTTCTTCATTAAGACGTTAGGTTGGATTACAATTTTGTAATTCATGTGTGGATAAAATTCACTCAGTCAATTGAATTCCTTTTTTTTTAAAATAATTGAAGAAAGTTTTTTATAAATCAAATTCTTTTCTAATTCGGATTACTTGGTGACATTACAAATTTAAATATAATTCTGCAATCAGTGCATAAGGATTTGATAGATAAATCTCCTTTCATTTAGCGCAAATTTGTTGCTATCTCGTACAATCGGTTTTATCGATTTATCGTTTTGGTGCATTTCATCAACATTTTGATCCAATGGAATCAGAACTATGACCAATAGGTTACGATTTACTACAGAGAGCTGCGAATTGATTTTATGAAATTTAAAATCACACAAGAATAAAATTCATTGCTCAAATGAAATGTGCAATGGGCTTTTAACCTCAAGCCTATTTTGGGCATGAGCGACATTAACACTGACTTTTAAAATCAATATTACTTTGGTATTTTTGGTGATTATAGCAAAGTAGGAAGAAAAAATTTAGCTAAGTTGTCAAAGAATTAGTGCAGTTAAGACAAATATTGTCCATATTCAATCTTCGTCGCAGTCAATTCCACAACAGCAAATATAAAGTCCTAAGCCTGATCTGAAAAATCTAAATCTATATTGCCTTGATGAAATTAATGATGAATACTTTTTTATAATTTTCATTTTTTCAAATTATCTAGCTACCGATATTTGAAATTCTGAGAGCGAATATATAATGAATGCGATCTCAACAAACACTTCTCTACTATGAAAATGAGTACATTTATGTGGGGTTGAATTGAAAATATTTGCTTAACTGAGTGATTGAATGAAACTGAAAGTGGTGCCTACTGCTCTGGTAACCAAATACGCTCAAGTCTTTGATAGATGCAAAATTTACCCATTTTTTTGGATTTCAATTCTATAATTCAAAAAGTTTCAATTTCTATTACCATTTAAATTTAAATTTACTTTGTCGTATTTGAAAAAAAAAGATATTTTAATTCATTTATGACTACTTGGATGACATTAAAAATCTAAATACTATTTTGTTATATGTGCTTTAGGATTTAATAGAAATTTATATATTTTTAGAACGCAGATTCAAATGAGTTCATGACTATTTACTCTGTCGATTTTGTGTATTTCAGTAAGTCCTTTATCCAACGCAATCTCAATTTAGACCAATATATTTCAGTTTGCCACAGAGAATTTTAATTGATTTCATAAAATATCAAAGCATTTAAGAATAAAATGCATCACCCAACTGGAAAATGCAAAGCCTGACTGACTTAAGACTTATATTTGGAATGAGTTACCTGCTCAATGAAACTCAATTTGGGGGTAATTCCCAGCCAAATTCATTTTCATTCCATATTATATAAGTTTGGTAAAATGAAGAACAAAGACATAATTATAGTAATAAGAAATTAGTATTCTGGTACGTTCTTTAAATGAAATGTTGTGTTTTGAACATTCTGCCAATTTTGAGAGTTCGAACCCCATCCTATTTTTATGCAAAAGCAATGTACATAACAAAGTAATATTTTAAAGACGTTACGCTTTACTGCCAACTTAGATTTAAGCATTAAATTCGTCAATTGATTGTTAAATTGACTTTGCAATGGCAGGAAGATAATGAGTGTATTGTACTTTAGGGGCAGAGAGAATTGAGAATGCTTACTGTGCGTTTTCATTCAAAATCCTGAATATTCACATGTTATACCCTACACTTTCATTCACCAAAGTATATGATTTGACGTGCCTAATGTGCACTTTAAAATTGAAAAGAGATTGAGCTTTTTGCCATCTCTTTGCGTTTATTAATTTAGCGAATCTTAATGTTTGCAGTTCAATAATATTGCCTTTTGCTTGTAGCATGGCGTAAGCATGTGTCAAGTAAGTTTAGATTGTAAAATTTAACACTTAGTAACACTACTCTGGTCTCCAGCATTCCAGTTGAGTAAAATCACAAAACTGAGGTCACTTTCGCTAGTGCACCATTTTGACTAAAGTATGATGCTAATGATGGTAAGTTAGAGTGCACTGTATTGTTGAGGAAAAATTAACTCAATTCTCTTTCGGTACGTTTTCATTTAAAACCTGAATTTTCACATACAAAACCCTTCAATTCCACTTTCAAACTCTAAAATAAAAATGTTACTTTACATTTTGCCACCTCTCTGTAATAATTATTAAGGAAATTCTTGAAGTGTTCACTTCACTGAAATTGTGTTTTGCTTTTAGCGAGGCAAAAGTAAGCGCCAAGTAAGTTTCAGTTGCCGAATTCAACACTTTGTAACCCCAATATGGTCTCCTGCATTCCATTTGTGTAAAATCACGAAGCGGAGATCATTGTCGCTAGTGCACTATTTTGAACAGAGTAGAATAATGACGATGAAAGTGATTGATAATTGAGATTTGATTAAGGGGGGGGTTCATTTTTTAAATATGATCTATGTTTAAGATGTGCAAGGAGAAAATTTCACTGCATTTGAATATTCATTGATTTATTCATTCGGATGGAAATGCTTTTCAATTTGAAATCTTAGAATAAAACCTAAGCATATCCGCCAACTTAAGAAATATAATGTTGCAAATTGGTAGAATCTGAGGCATATTTGCTAGAATTTCGCTATATCGTAAAAATTATTAATAATCCCAATTGAAGTTTTAAGAGGTTTAGTTGAAAACAATATACACTTCCAAGGCTTAAAGTATTTAGAAGTTGTACATATTTTCTTGTTCCAGAAAATAACCTGCTATCTCGTCAAAAGGTCGCATAATTTGACTCTCTTTGTCGAAAGAAATATTTTGCTAACCAAATGAAATTAGGAATCAGTAAAATATTATTCTGAAAAAATTAAATGCGACAATCGAAAAAGAGGAGACATCATCTGAACGTTTCTATTTTGTTTCCATGACACCAAATTACTCACATTTATGTTAGCCCTCAAAATTGATATAATGAGTTAATAATCGTGAAATAACATTTTCAATTCTACAGCATAGGTTTTAGTGAACATAGTGCAATGTTATATCTTTTGAACCTACCTGTTTCATATCGTAATTTACGATAATGATGAGGGTGATTCATGAATCTTGTATTTTGGGATACATGTACTGTAAATTTACCATTTAATTTAAAAGTTATAAATGTATCTGTATCACTGAAAAACATTTTTCGCTTTCGGACAAATACATGAAAGACTTTAGTTAGTGAAGCAATTGGAATTAAATATATTGCAAGAGGATTTAACTAGTTTGTTTATTACATGGTTTGGGGGTTAATCCAATATTGCGGCTTCATGGTGTAACATTAGCATTTTCCTACAGTTGAAAAATCAATGATTGAAGCTCGCTTTAAAGTTATCACAAATGGCTTTTTGAGCTCGCCTCCATTGACGCATTAATCCGATTGTTCTTTTATCTGCCTAAACAAAAGTAGACAGCCAAGTACTTAGAAGTAAAAAAAATTTCGTTTTGCGCATTGCTGACTTTATGCTCCATAACGTAGCATGCATTGAAATAGAATTTTACACAAGGTGCTTACTTAATTGTTTGAGGTTTAAATCCAAGTTGTGAATTCATGGTGTTACAGCAATTTTTAAGCCTTTTATAAACTTGTCTCAATTAACACTGTTGTTGACTCATAAATCGAATTATAATTGTAAATTTGTTTATTAAATACTATTTTTTCTTTAAGAGTTTAAACGGCCATGGACCAGTAGACAAATATATGGCTTTCCATTTAATTTAAAATGCATTTTAAAAGAATGAATGGGTAGAGGACTTGATAAGCAATTTCATGCGGTTTATGGGAGCTTAGTGTTGTAAAAGCATAAATAACGCTGAAACCAGAAGGGCATTTTTTTAAAGATGCAGTTACCATGCCCATACAAACTTTGAGTTGCATACTTGCATGTATTCAAACAATTGAAAATTGCGATTAGTAAATGTACCACTAAATAGGTTGTATTTATCATACTTGATGATTGCCATGTGCTGTTTTTATTTTATTAATGAACGAAAATCATGCTTCTTCGATTTATATAATCCAAAATTAAGCGAGGAAGCATAGACCGACTTCTTATTAGAATTATTTTAATGAAAGAATTATGAAGTCCAAAGATAATGCCTAGATTTAACTTTTAACAGCATTTCGTAAGTGAGAATAGATTATTGTTTTGAATCTCTGAATCTTATTTGCGGATGAATTATATTTCCTAAAATTTTCACTTCAGCCACATCATCATTGCCATCCACAGCAGAAGCCCGTAAGCTTAAAATCGAACTATCCAATTTCTAAGAGGCTTAATCTTCTTATATGGTGGGCATTAATATCACTAATGAACGCAATGTTAATTATTGGAGTTGCGCACTAAATATTGAAGTTTCGATGAGAAGGGTCTCATTAATTGTTTTTCTTTTCAGAATATCAACCCATGCTGCCTACGAAACCCTTCTGGCTGAAAACAATAATTTTCTAATAGACATTTTTTGCCCTTTTCTTCAAATTTCGTTAATAAATAAATTTGTTAATTTCATCGCGAAAGTCTATTTAACTTTGCTAAATGAAATGAAATAACTTCGAGATTGTGGTGGGTTGGCAGATCAATGTGTCATAACACTTCGCCAGTGGTAATTGGTCTTAGTTGGAAAGCTCTAGAGGATGCAAATATGTAATGTTGAATGCATATATTTGGATTGTGGTTTATTTGCAAAGAGCTTATTCATTATACCAAATTGAAGAGTGATTGGCTTGCGTTTTCGTTGCTTAGACTTAACTCCGATTTACAAGCTATCAGGTCTAATTATATGTATTTAAATTAAATATGCCATTTTATGGAAATTTATTTCAAATTGCAGGCTTTTTGATAGCTATTTTTAGCCATTTAGCTGACTTCTGGCTTTACAGAGAGAAGGTTTATCAAAGTAGCAGAAATTCGAGGGGTGGGAAACAGAAGAGCGATTCACAGATGTAAAAGTGGCAGACAGACATAAAGGCAGAGAAAAAGGTAAGATGACCACTATGGAAGGGGTAAAATATGCAATACAGTTGGCTATTGTGGTTTGAGGTCAGAAGTCAACTGCCGGTTAATAGACTTTTTTGCCGTATGAGTATACGTTGACCAGGGTGCACCAGTATGAATAAAAATGTTGACTTTGTGTCATCTTTATGCATGCGTTTTTATTTAATAAGAGTATAACGATTAACGGGAGGTAAAAATATAGTTGCACATGTAGGAGCCAATGCATTAGCAGGCAAGACGTTCTTTTGGAATAAATAGCCTTCAGTTGACTATTGGCCACTTTCGACAATACTCAGATGGAATTGGTTGGATGATCCTATTTATAGCTTCTTTAAAATAAGTATCCAATATATTTCAGAACTAGACTATTCATCCGCATGAATTGTGGCAACAAAATCACTCTTTCAAAATTTTAGTTCACATCTTTATTTAATAAATTGAATAGGCTTTCTGCATGTGCGACCTCCAGACACAGACTTAAGATGGAGACTATTCCAAAACAAAATTATCTTTCATTAAAATTTTCATTTCATGTGGTATTATTTGTGGAAAACAAAAAGTCACATTTTGAGAGCATAGGCTATCTTTAGAAATTCGAATTCTGGTTAGTGAGGTGGAGCTACTGCAATACACGAGGTCAATTTCATTTGACCATCAATACTTATATTAGGATTTGTATAATCAATATTTCCCTGATATTTTCTGTGCCTGTTTAATATGGATCTTAGTCGGATAAACGAGAAATATTTTAGCAAATTTATTTGAGGAAATATTAATTTCGTGAAATGATATGTCCATATACTAGAAACCACTTAGAACTGATAATTCCTCGTGTATTGCTATAGTTCTTTGAGACCAAGCGCATTCCACACAGGCGGGTTTTCAATTACTGCCAAAATTCCGCTGACCTACAAAAATTTAAATCAATGGTCCAGCGACGGCAACTTGCTATGAATAAGAATAAGAATTTGTAAGCGGAGCCTATATAAGGCCACAGTAGAATTAGCCTTCCACTTTTACCAAAATATGCAACTTCTTGTTTTTGAGATTTGTCAAATGATTCCTTTTGTAAAAATTAGTAAGTACGCCAAATGTTTTAAGTTTTAAAATAAGCTCTCTACTTTTTTAGATTTAAGTAGAATTAATCTTAGTTCGTAAGACCTTAGTCGTTCTAATTCTTCAAAACATTTTTATTGTCGGACATTTAAATGCAAAATGTATTTCTTCTATGCGGGCGTTCGCAAAATTTCAAATTGCTTTGTTTAATTATTCAAGAGGAATGAAAACATTAGAATTAAAATATTAACAACTATCACAATATCTAAAATCAACATCCATATATGAAATATTTTAAGTTGTTAAAATTATCTTGCTGCTAATATTTGAGCTTCTCAATGAAGAGAAAAGATGAATTTGATTCTAACCAACTATTTCCCACTGGGAAATATGTGGAGTTGGATGCAGCATCGATTGTCGACTGACTGGCTAAATAAAAATATATGTGTTGCTTTCTGCAGTGAAAATCAAATATCCTGTAGTATTATATTGTCTCAAAAAAGTTTATTTTTTACAATTTTTCTATGCAAAAGTAGACTGTTTGAAATTGTAATTTTATTGATATTTTTCAAAAAAATCATTTCTATATGTTAAATCAAGTTTTCTCTAAAACTATTATCTTAAAGGATATTACAAATCTTACCATAGTTTTCTAATATACTCGTTAGGATCAGTTAAAATCCAAATAATACTTTAACAGTAGATGTAAAATTATTTAGAACTATTCGATCTATTGTGTTAGCAAATTTCCTTTATTCGTCGGTTCAATGAAATTACTTTATGATCAAAATATTACGATTGACTACAGAGGATTTTAATTGAATTTGCAAAATTTAAAGCCATACAAGAACAGAATGTTCCCTCAACTGGAATTGGAAAAGCATGTTTGACATTAGCCTTATTTTCTGCTTGAGGGACCTCCAAATTGAAACCCATGACAAATTACTCTTTCAGTCTTACTTTCATTTTTAGTGAAATTATCTAATAAAATGGATTTATAAAAGGTGCGTATAGATGCATGTCAGAAATGAGAATTAAGGAAGGTTCTAGAATTTCACCAAATTACCAGCAGCCAACATTATTTAATCAGTTTTAGGTCATGTTAGAATTTGTAAAATTAATATTTCTTTGTTAATTTCAATGTCTGCATAAAATAGAATATATGGGAAAATTTTGGCAAATTGTTTGAGAAATATTTTATTTGAGAATAGCCATACTCATAATTAAGATCATTAGGGGTGTGCGATAGACTTATCTCCACGTGACTTCCCAATTCAAACTATTATTGCAGCACTGTCACAAAAACATACTTTCTACCTTTGTGTCCATCTCATTTACATTCGTTAATTACTCTACTGCCCCCCCCCTCAATTTTTTTTCAGTTTGACATTCCATCCTCTCTGTGAAGTCTGAAGTCAACTAAAGGGCTAATGATAACTATCAAAACGCCTAAGTCTGAAGTCAACTAAAGGGCTAATGATAACTATCAAAACGCATGTCTTAAGTGTAGAATTGTTGATTTAGAGTTGATTACAAAGTTATAAGGCACGGTTTTGGAGAAACTCACATGATGCCTACAAGTAGTGGAATACAAAGTCGAATCATGAGACATCGAATCTCATTTCACTTTAGACGGGATATAGACACTATTCTTGGACGTGAGATCCCAGATAAATTCACGCTCAACTTATTAATACTCGAGAAATATTTTGAATGACTGTCACTATTTCAAAAGTGGTTAAACCGCAGTGTAGCCAAAATCATATCGAAAGCACCAAGGTATAACTGACGATATATTGCTATAACCAATTTAAGATTGATGTTACATGTTCCATTACAACCATCAAGAAGAAAGTAGTTATGCTATTGAGAGTGGAAGAAAGGTGATCTTAAATTTAAACAACTCATAGAATCTGAGAAAATCAACGTACTTAAATAAGTCTGGATTATGGATACATAACAGTTTGAATGGTTGAAGGACTTTAAAAGTTTTGCTTTCAGTATTGCAAATCATTTAAACATAAGTCTTAAATTGGTGTCTAAAAACGTTAGATTAAATTTCCACCTTCTTTTGAACTTGAGGAATAATTGTGCATTATCATTAACACCTGCATTATTTTAGAAAAATTTTCAAATATTAAATAAATTCAACCCGAATCTCCCATTTTCAATGATATTACGAATCTCAACATAATTCTGCAATATTTGCTTTATAACCTGATAAAATGAATCTAGCCCTTAAACGTAGAATTGTACTTATTCCGATCTATTCAATTCATCGAATTGGTAAATTGCTTTAATCCGTTGACCAAAATATTAGGGTTTACTAGAGAGAAATTTTATTGAATTCATAAAATTTCCAATCATGCGGTAATAGAATGTTTCACTCAACTGAAAATGAAGATTCTTAACTGACACAAAGCCTATTTTCCACACGAACGACTTCCACAATGAAATTTACTTTTGAGGTCAGCCCATTCTTTTATTTCACGCAGAATTATTCTGGTAAAATGGATTTATAAAATGTGAGTAAAGATACACGTCAGCAATGAGAATTCTTGAAAACGATGAAAATTCATTGCATTACAAGAATTCATCACCATTTAATAAGTATTAGATCGTGTTAGGATTTGAAATTTACTGTGACTGGGTCAACAAATTATTAGGCAAATTAGCGAGAACAATTTTAGCAAATTTGGTGTAGAAATATTGCAAAAGAGGTATATGTTAGTTTTCAAGAAATTTATTTTAACTCATAATTCCACACTTACGGATCTTATTAGCATGAAGTCAACGACGTGTCCCAAAATCGAATTCTTTCGTTTCATCTCAACTGGCTTATTACTCGACAAAATTTATATAATTAACTTCCTTCATTGTGGAATGCCAATTAATAAGAATTAGATAGCATGCCCTTAAAAGAGCGAAGTGGTTCATCCAGAGCCATGCAGACGTCTTTTTTAGATATTCAAACGATACTAATCGCGTTGGCTAACAGAATTAAGTAATTTAGTTAGGGACGCGTATCAATGTAAGTGCATTGATGTATAGCCACCTCTTATGGACAGCAATTTAGAAAATGTTCATAAAAATCGGTTCACTAGATTTAGAATGAAGTTGTTGGCTTATAATGTAAAACGGCGGGTATGAGAAACATGCTTAAACTAAAATAATATCAATAAATGATAACGATTCCTTTTGACGATGAAGGTAATACAGCTAGCTCTATTTCCCTTTCATTTAAAAAAATTGTGCACGAATATCAAACGTGTACTTGAAGCGAAATTAAAATCAAATTGAGTGGGCTTTGTCTGTATGAAACCTGGTTCTAAGGATCATTGTTTTTCTATCATACATTGCAATTTATTCTCAGTTTTAATACCCTTTACGCCAGCAACGTTACTAGCTCAGTGATTGTTGGCAATTCATGCAGAACAATGGACATGGCAAACACATTTTGTTTCCAAAAAGCCACTTCTTAACAGGGTACAACGTTCTCTCACATTAAGTTGAAAGAGGAATGGAATAGGAGTAGACGCTTAAAAATACTTGGACTTAGTTGTCAATTAACTCAACGTATCCGAGTGTCAATTTGATTTTCATTTCCTTTGCAGTTTACCTATATTATCACTTAAATCCCTTTAAATTATCGTAAAACACGATAACGCAAAATTTATTTTTCTTTCAACTATTTGATACATCCAATTTTGAAACGCAAAATAAAAACGAAAACAATTTCGGAGAAATGACTATTAATTAATTTTCTCATTTATGATATTCTTTTAGTTTAAGCATTCCTGCAAATCAGTGATTGCCTTCAATTATACGCAGTTTGGATTGGTTAACTGATTCATTAAAATGCTTCATTAAAGCCTGCATATCACTTAATTTTGAAATTAGACTTTTCATCTTGTTGTGATTTGCCGTAGCAATCTGGGCCGGTCGAGCGAGAGTTACTTCTAGAAGTACGTGCACATCATTATTTAATAAATAACATATCCCCTAGATTTTATTTAATCAGTTTAGTCTATATAATTATTTGATTGTGCCATCATGCAAATAAATCATTATACAAATAAATCTTTTAATTCATTTAATGTTAAACCATCCATCTGTATAAAATAGTTTTGATATTTCAAATCGGATTGCACTCCTAGAAGTGAAGTAGAGAAATTGAATAGGATTAATATGCTTGAGTCCATTTATTAGGCATCTCATTTCGATAGCACAAGTAAATCAGGTTATTCTTTTTTCCATATCAATAAAATGAAATTTCCCTTTAAGGAATGAGAAGGGTGAGGATGGGTAAGTGTAAACATTGCTTTTCCGTGATAAGTAAATTGGCCTATTCCAATAATGTCTATAACATAATGGTGTCCTAAATGCATTACAATGGTGTGAATTTGTGGAGCAAAAGATTATATCATGGCCAGTGTTTAATAAGAGATTATTGTTTTAGTATTAACAGCAACGACGAAAGCAACAAGTGAGTTTGTATTTTGTAAAAATATTTGGTTTCCATGCATCTTCAAACCTTTATAGCAAATTTGTTGGCAAACTAGAAACATATATCCTGAAGAAAAATTATATGAGAAAGCCCAAAAAACCTTCCTATTTGCATCATTTTGATGATAGAATTATGGAGTTGAGAGATTAAGCTTTGATTTAAATATTGTCATCTTTCTATTTCCGAGAGTAGATAATTAACAAGACCCCCCATTTTTACTTTAGCAACTACAACTTTACCAAGCACAGAAGTTGACTGTAAGTTGTGAAAATGAAATACGTAACTTTATAAAAAATTTCGATTAATTTTTTGGGTATTGAACGATCTATCTAATAAATGGTGACTAATATGGACATTTCATTTTAGACTTATTCGATAGTACTGAAATTTCAAGTGAGTTTTTATTGGAGAGACAAACGATTTTATCGTAACCATTGATTAATGTGAGCTTAACGTTTTAGATATAACAACAACGACTGAAGTTATGGGTAATTTTTAACAATATTTGGTTGCCTTACACATCAAAACCTTGAGCAGCATACTTGTGTGTGTTAAACAGATATAAAATTTCAAATAGATGTACAAACTAATTTGACAATATTCATGATGTTTAAAGATTTCCTGATTTCTTTTCATTTTATCTTTTGATATATATCCAGCGATGACATTGAGGATGATGAAGCATTATTCGAATTCCTATTTGCAGATATTTGAAGAAAGATTCACAGAGTCGAGGGATTAAGCGTAGATTTAACTTTAACATTAGATTATTGATTAAATCAATCTGATTTTAATTGATTTTAATTCGAAGACCACGATATATTTTCTCATTTATTCATTTAAATAATATATATATATATATATATATATATATATATATAGTACATATGGATCCTTTCACATGAATAAAATTATATTCATTATTGCAAATACTCTCGAATTATGTCTGTAGCTATTAAGTTTGACGCCGCAATATTTTCATTTCAGAGTCTGAAACGCCGCCTTCCGCGAAAGCCTAATTTCGCAAATCGACATCATTCACACAAACGTTTTTTTCTTTAAATCGATTTAATAAATGGATATGTTATTTACATTGCAAAAGTCTTTTGACATTACTGAATATAAAGAAATGGCCTCGAGATTTTTTGGGAGTTGACTTATTCATTGTAAGCTCAAGACCTTATTTCACCTTATTCGTGAACACATTTCTTTTCTTTAAATCGCTGCACTTTATTAGATTTAAGTGGAATATTAGCCTTCTTCATTTGAACCTATTGCTCGTAATTCATAGTAAATAAACTATTCTCTCGATAAACTTACTAAATATATACGGGTGATTTCAAAATTGTAACCTGATATGTGATTCAATATTAAAAAATTATTTTAGTTCAATGAAATGAAACGTTTGAGAAATAAATTCATGAGCCAAATAGTTAAATTCAAGGACTTTATGCCATTAATGAAATTGATATATATAATTGAATTACATTTTCACTAGTTTATATAAGATCGCTTCATCTATTTAGAAACCTGAGAGAACGAGGTTAAGATAAAGTTTCTCTTAAACAACTCTTCTCTACATTGATAACAAGTTCTTTTAATTGTTGTTGAATTAAAAAGGATTGACAGACTGTTTGAGTGCCATTGGAAATTATTCATTCTACAGTACCAATCTAATATTTTCAATTTATAAGATAATGCCTCAAAAAGTACAGACTATAATTTTAAAACGCACCTGTGGATCGAATGCTCATTAGCATATACACTGCCTTTTAAGAAATCAAATCTCTGCCATTAGTTTGGAAAAAAATGCATTTTTAATCTGAGTTCTTAGATGATATTACAGATTCTCCCATAATTCTTCAAAATCTGCATTATGATCTGGTAGAAATGTATCTTTTCTTTAAACGTAGAATAGCTGATTATCAGAACTGTTACATTTATCGATTTATAAATTTCTTTATTTACTTAACATTATGAAAATGCAAATATGACCAGTATATGACGATACACTAAAGAGTATTTTAATTGAATTTACAAAATTAAATGACTTGTAAATGCAACTGTATCTTGTATGACAAGCATAAAATTGGGCGACACTTAACTATTTGTCGATTTTATTAAATGAATTAATTTGAATTGAAGATATCCATTTCAAGATGAATAGTGCCTTTAGCTAAAATAGAACAGATCTACCACATAGAGTGCAATGTCATCTCTGAATTACTTTAAAATTGCCGAACAAAAACGAAACTATAAGAAAAATCAATAGGATTCGTATGAGGTTTCAAGGCTGTTGTTGAATGAGGATTACCAAATATAATTCATAAGCCAAAAAAGTTTTATATCAAGTAACTCATTGGTAATAAATTAATTAAGTTGATTAATAAATCAATTAGCTGCGTATAGCCCCAATCGCGTTCCCTTAACTTCTAACCACAAGAGAAGCAATCGTGGTAGTGAGTTTGGAAAGCGAATCATGTTGGCGTTCTTGACGACTTCTGTAGTGAATGAATGTGAGTTCATTCGGTTAAATTATGTCCATATCTGATTTAAAGGAAGGTAGGATGAGTGAGAGATTGGAAAATGTAGAGTTGGTAAGTGATTTGTGAGCGAGGACAATGTGTGGCCAAATGGCCATATTGCCCCACTCATGTTTCATTAACGTCTTAACACAACAGAATTATATCTTGCAAATAACTCCAAAGTACGATAATTTTGACCTATTTATAGAAGGAATTGACAAATGATCAGCATACATTTGAATATCAACAACTGACTCGAAACATTAGCAGGAATGTTTAAATTGAGTTGCAATTCTTACAAACCAGTCGATTAACATTAATAATATTATTTTATTTCCAATGCAGTCTAAGTTATTTTTGGTGTACTCAAATTATATCAATTGCGATTAAGATTGTCGTTCCAATATTGCCATTTCAGAACCTGGACCTTAGACTTCCACGGGAGACTTATGTCATGATTCGAAAATTTTCTTACAGGCCTTTTTATATTTTTCCGAGCTGATTTAATGCATAAACATATTAATCACACCGTGAAAGTCTTTTTAACTATATGGCATGGCTCCCAACTAAGTCCTAACCTATGTCCAGCAATTTCTCGGGTTACGTGTGACCGACCCGGAGTTTAGTCATTTGAGTTCATATAAGGGTGGTTCCTTTAGATTTTTTTTCGTTTAAATCTGACTGTGTTAGAAAAACTACTAGGCATCATTTTCATTTTTAAAAATAGAAATAAACCGACATTGATGAAAATTGTTGCCTTTGAGATGTAAATTTGTGTGCATTTAAGAGGTTGTGGAAAGGCAGATTATATAAGAATTGATATAGAACTATGCACGGCGGAAACAATGAAATACCGTCTAAGGTGTTTCTCTATATGAAACGGTCTAGAACGACAATTACAGCCTTTAATTCTGCTCAAATTTGTCTCAGTCAACTCAGACATGTCTCCTCACTTTTTGAGCATTTCCTTGGCCTACTCTTTCTGCCGAATGAAGCAACTTGTTATCATTTTTTTGGACCCATCTTTATTCAGTGATTCAAATAGGCTCTCCATTTCAAAAGATTTGAGTAGAGTACTTACTTATTTCATTGATGCACAGTGTTCACAATTCATTTTAAATATAGAAGATAGAACATTTAAAATTGGTTTTACTAATTATATGCAGGTGATTTCAAAATTTGAAATTGAAATGTAGCCCATTATTCAAAACTAATGTAAACTCAATATGGGGAAAGAATTAATAAATGAAATGATAAACGGAACTACATTAGTCAAAAAGGCTATATATCAAGAATGTAACTGGTGTTAAATACCTGTATAACAAGTCCAATTTTTGAATTAATTAGCTGCAGCTCAGAGGGAATTGACAAGCGGATCCTATTAAAGACCAAATCGAAGTAAAAATTGCCTTTCTAACAAAATGAGAAGCTCCAACTTCTTTTTGTTTTCTCAAAAAATCATCCTCTTAGCATTAGTTAGCAGTTGTATTATTTTTTGTGTTTAGAATATGCTCTCTACTTTCTTAGATTTCAGTAGTATACTGATTTAGACCGTAGTCACAAAATACTCTTAATTCCATTAAATGTAAAACATGTTGATAACAATTACTTTCATCAGATTCCATTTCACACGCCTTAGTATAGCGTCATTCGATTTCCATTTTATAATTTTACATGCATATTAATGAGACGTGGTTATAGAAATATTGCTTTCGAGAATAGATGACTTTATGCTCAAAAGCAACCATGGAACTGATAATGTTGGACAAACCGCTTTATTTGATTGAATCTAAATCTCACTCCACTAAGTGCCATTCAATTTAGGTATGCACAATCTTTGTATTTAAAAATTATCAGAAGAATAAACTAATGCAAACAGTAATTGAACTACTCTAAGTTTCCATGACTAAAACATGTTAATGATCAGATTATTATTTTTATCATTTTTAATAGCAGGCTATATGGTATTTATCATTAGCCCTAAAACTTTGACTTCATCTTCTCCCAAGGGTGAGGAGTAAAGCTTTGACTTCAGCTTCCCCCAAGGGTGGGGGGTACATATGTTGACTTCAGCTTCCCCCAAGAGGGGGGGGGTACATTTAAAGCAGTTAATTAATAGCAGTTCATTAGCAGTCTTCTTGCTTACAGTTAATTAATAGCAGTTCATTAGCCGTCTTCTTGCTTCCTAGTTTCTCTGGGTTTCTGCCGCTGTCTTTAGAGCTGGACACCGAATCTGGTGGGTCTTCTACATTTCCCCTTTTAGGCTACATAGGTGGCATGAGGTTTGAGTGTAAACTCTTAATCTGTGAAGGTATTTTGTCATGCAATCGTGTTCGGTACGCAGTCCAAACTCAGCAACAGCTTTGATTCTTGGCCAGTTAGCTGAGTCGGAGAGTGTCACTGTCCACTGTTTCTATTTGTTCGAGCTTAGGTTTATTGCACCTTGGGGTCTTGAATTCTCTTATGATAAAGGTCTTCATTATGTGGAATGACATTAGTCGGTATATGCCTTGCAAAATTGCTGTCCCCTGCTTAGCAAGTATGCCAGCAAGCCCATTGTCTTTGA
Organism: Rodentolepis nana; assembly: GCA_900617975.1. Lineage (NCBI taxonomy): Eukaryota > Metazoa > Platyhelminthes > Cestoda > Cyclophyllidea > Hymenolepididae > Rodentolepis > Rodentolepis nana. The sequence goes on along the minus strand of UZAE01000465.1, from coordinate 6,601 downwards.
TGCCACAGTGCCCAGGAAACCACTGTAGGACCACTCTTTTTTTCTCTCAGTAGATGATAAAGATTTCACATTCGTATATCTCAGCTGTTTTGAGTGGCGATCTGTTTCAAATTGAGTTAATTGCTGACTGTGAGTGCAAAGGGATTACTGCTTTGGTGAATTTCGTATCCAGGCAACATAATTGTCATACTGCTTTGGTGAATTTCGTATCCAGGCAACATAATTGGTCTAGTCCTATCTTAATAGACTCTATTTCACTTTCGAAAGCGAATCAACTGTGTCCCGCTGCTGCAAAGAAAGAGAAAAGTCTAGAGTATTTACATGCGCAAACGTTTGTTTGGCTTTCAAATTATGACCCATGATTGAAACATTGGAGCCATTGATCTGCAGGATAATTGAATTGATTGTCCCAAAGGCCAGTGAGCGCATTTGTTTTGGAGGAGTGTTTGGTTTCCTGAAGTAGTCATGCAGATGGGTGAAGCATACCACATCGGTGTCAGCTAGTGAGTTCATGGATAGAGGGAGGCATTTCGGTTTCTCATCGATTTGTAATGCTTTCTTTAGTCCAATGGCTTACGGCAGACGAGGAATGCTTTCTTCAGTTCTATGGCTTTCTGTATTAGACCAGCATGCGTTTTCAGATGTCTTGGTCTATTCTCATAGGTGCTATTTTCAGATGTCTTGGTCTATTCTCATATGTGCTAAAGAATTTATCCATGGGAATGCGCAGTAGCTTTTCATACATTATCAAGGCCTTCATTTGCATTTCCTTGAATACTACTTTCAGGCATACTATCAACTGAACTCGGTTGGATATCCTCACTTAGATAAATGGATATTGGAATAATGGCAAACTGGGTAGATAAACCTGCCTTGAAGTGAGTGACCAATTATTGAGAGAAGTTGAAATCGCTGCAGTCTGAGTCGGAAGAGAAAGAAAAGTCTTCCGTCAATAAATGAATAACTATAAGCATTTGAAGAACAGGTAGAATGTATCAATGGGTTGGAAAACTGAAGCCATCAACTAGATCATGAAACCGTCATAAGAGGATAGAGGAGCAACCTTAAATGACTCTCGTTTCCTTAAAAGCTATTAAACCAACTTAGGCGCATAAAATGCGCATATTAAAAATATTGTTTTAGAAATTGTTTCTTTTGGGCAACCAAATATGGAATGATTAGGGAAATGATAAATGAATTTGATTTATGGGATTATCTGATCGCTGCTTTTAATAATACCTCTTTTAGATGTAAAGTTATACAGGTCAAGAAAAATACAGTATATATATATATATATATATATATATAGATGCTTGTATAGTTTAATTAAATGCATTACTAATGACAACATACTCTATTGTTATAAAAATTGTAAATGAATTAAACAATGCAAATATCTCAAACTGGGGCATGATTAACATAACCCATATTCCACTGGAGGATCTGTAGACATGATTCGCCCTGACAAGGGCAATTTCTCTTATAGCCTTGTTTCAAGCTAATCATAATAAATAGAAGTCAAATCAAATGCCAAATGATAGACTTTTTTGCCGTACGAAGATACGTTGTCCAGAGTGCACTTCGTGAAGGTAAGTCTATCGCGAACAATATGATTAATATAACGCATATTGGTAATGTTTACTTTTAATGGAGAAGTTGGCTTTAAGCGGTTCACTTTCTTTTGGATACCTAATGGACGAAAGCGATAATTTCAATGAAAATATTTTAAAAATATCGACAAGTCATGTTAAAATGATTTTGCATTTATAAATAAAACTAACTTAATATAAATCGCTCTCCCTTAAGGGGGTATTTTGGTCTTGAGTCATGAATTTCAGGTCATTTTTGAAGTGCTGCTGAAAAAGCAAGCAATATTTTTAAATTATTTTTTTTATATTATTTATTCACCTTAGAAGCATACAAAAAAATGTAAAATAAAAAAAATTAAATTTTGTTATTTATCAGCTGATGGAGTGGGGCGTTCCAAAAATATGAACATACCCACGATTTTAACTATCAAAGCAATCTGAACTCAAAAAATAAAAAGGCTTATCAATCTAAAATTATGTCGCTATGTCCAGAACTAAAGAAAAGTTTTTGACCTATATTTTTTTACAAAATGGCGACTGTCTAAAGGGAAAAAACCGTTTTTGTACCACTTTTTTGAACATTCTTCAATTTTTTAAAAATGGTAAAATTAAAATTTATAGATGGCCTTAGTTCCGGATATAGACAAGTTCCTAAATAAGACTCTCTTCAAATTTCAATTAAATCGGTTGAGCAGAGTCTGAGAAATTGTGGGTATCAGATTCAAAAAAACAGTTTTGAGAAAAACGCGTTTAAAGTTTTAAGTAAATATTTGCAGTCTAAGTCGTAAAAATATATATTTAACTCACATTTATTCAATTTGACATTCCTGATGCATACATCGGACCTTCCACGACTTCGAAAAAACTATTCTCGGCGTTTCTATTTTCTAATCGAGCAGTTCTGGCCTAGTTTGATGCGCTTTAGGCTCGTATCTCGGAGCGGTCAGTCGGGACGTCGTCTCGAATGATAGCAAATGCATGCTCTTCAGGACCAATTTTCACTCCCATAATCGTCATTATCTTCAATATCGGTATAAATCCTTCATTAAAAATACACACAGCAATAAATATTGCAATTTCAATGATCCGAGACCCAGAACGGATATGCTTTAGAACGAAAGTCCATATCAGAGAGTTTAGACTCATTATTACTTTGAGTTTCTGAACCCAAACATCCTATCAATAACCCTTCTGATGATAAACTTCGAAGGAATTGTCAACCAATGGACATGGTGAAATGTAGCGTAGACTATTGCAACCGCCTTGTAATGTAATTTTTAACCCGAGTACGCGTTGAGCCGTTCATGAAAATCTAATTTCGTTGTTGTATGTAGTATACGAAATAAACGAAGAAATTGCTGAAAAGACCGTGAAAAACACCAAAATACAGTCGCCTTACTTATTATCTATAATTACTTCTTCATCATTTGATTTCCTCAATTTGCTGCTGATGCACTTGTAAAACTGGTGTTTTTCTGATCCGTAAATCAATGGCCGTGAAATATGTATACATAAATATATGTAAAAAAATATATAGATAGATTGATATGAAATATATATATATATATATATATATATAAATATATGTAAAAATATATATAGATAGATAAATATAACGGAAAAAAAGTGCTTTCTAATAAATATAGATTCAGGTAGTTGGAGAACTCATTATGTCTTTTGTTCGATTAGTTGCAGCCCAACCGATTTGGATGTCTGCTCAGCAAAATACTTATATCTCCAAAACTAATTTGAATTTTGGAAAACCCTCTCGAAGACATATTTCTGAATAGTTAAACTATGAAAATATGCAAAATTATTTTCGAAATATTTTTTTCTAGACCAGAATACCCCCTTAAATTGTACTTTGAATTTCTAAGTTGCCTACCATCTAAAGCAGTCCGGCATGCATATTTCGATAGGAAATTGAGCGCACACCTGTAATTTGTTCCCCATGCATCCGGTTGATCTATATTTGGTGCTTCTTTCATTCAAATATTAGTATACCCTAAATAACAATGTGACATAATTTAATTCAGCAACTGTCATTGTTGTTGCATCCATTTCACATGTATCATTTTAATGCCGATTATTTTGAACACATGATTATTAACACAGAAAGAGGACTATCAATGTCAAGTTTCTAAGTCGATAAATACATTATTTTTTAAATATTACTAGAAGTAAGTAGTAATTGTATGTAGAATCAATTAGTAGAAATGGAAAAATGTAAGCTGACTGCATGTATTACATATATTTACCACAAAAAATATTTTTTTCTTTAAACTAGTTTGAAAAACTATAATCTTTATCTGGTCCTGCAATTTGACTCAATTTTAATTTATCTTCTGATGTAATTGGCGTATCAGATTATCTTCAATTGAGTAAAATTATTCAAGGAGGCCGTCTCGAAAAGTATTGAACTTTTGTAATAAGATCAACTTAAATCAGATTTTGCTTCACGATATCTGACTCATCAAGCGTCTCACAATGTCGTGCTCCGTTTATCAACAGAAGTGCAGAAAGCAAATCTTAATAATGCAAATGCATATTTTATCTTTAATTTATTATAACTGTAATTTTAAAGCATAAATGAACCTGTCAAAATCGTCTGCTCGCCCGATTTGTTCTAAGTAACTCCGAGTCTCCAAGTCATCCAGCTCTTTTCAATAGTTAAGCAGAATCCTTCAGCTAACATTTTTTCCTATTTCTGTGAGATAAGCTTTGCAACTAATTGATTTTACATACAATTACTACTTACTTCTAGTAATATTAGGTTGGCAACTACGTCATTGCCGATTTCAAATAAGAAGGCAAATTCGGAATTTTTGTTTAAAAATATAACTGTATTCAATTAAGTATTGGCCGTTCTTGTCGATGACCTTTTTTCTTCGTTCTGGCAGAGTAAAAATTCCCCGTTCGAAAAATGTCTCGTCTTTGCTATTAAAAAACTGAATTAGGTGTGATCCGACATCATCCTCGTTGCTAAAAATGTTACCATTTAAAGTGTTTTGCATGGAACGAAACAAATGGTAATCCGAAGGCGCAAGGTCAGGGCTATATGGTGGGTGTGACAAAACATCCCTACCCAGTTCCAATAATTTTTGCCGAGTAACCAAAGATGTGTGGGGCCTTGCGTTATCATGATGGAAAACAACACCCTTCCGCCGATTTGATAATACCGGCCGCTTATCTTCAATTGCATCCTTCAGTTTTTCGAGTTCTTCAACATACACATTTGAATTTATCGTTTGGTTCTGCGGCATGAGTTCAAAGTACAAAATTCCTTTGTGATCCCACCAGACTGACAGCATAATCTTTTTTGGTGAATCTCTGCTTTTGAAACTGTTTGGGCTGGTTGATCTTGCTTCACCCATGATCTCTTGCGAGTAACAAAATTGTTATAAACTATCCACTTTTCGTCGCCAGTAACTAGGTTCTTCAGAAATGGATCATTCTCATTGCGTTCCAGTAGCGGCGAATCACAGATGCTAATCCGTTGCGTCAAATGAATTTCCTTTAACTGGTGAGGGATAAATAAATCAAGTTTCTTGACAAAACCAAGGGTTTTTAATTTTTTTTCAATGCATGTATGCGACACATTGAGCTTCTCTGCAATATCTCGTGTTGTGCTGTGACGATTCGAATCGATTATGTCCTTGATATGGGTTTCATCCACTTCGACTGGGGGGCCAGATCGTTGTGTATTTTTTAGTAAAATATCAACGGAACGAAATCTTTCAATCCAATTTCGACACTGCCTTTCTTTTAAGGCTTCATCTCCATATACGGCACATAACTTCTTTTGTGCTTGCGATGCGTTCTTGCCTTTTCGGAAGTAATACAATAAAATGTGTCGGAAGTGCACGTCCTGTTCTTTCATTTTTAAATTGGGCTAAAAACAAAACTAAAGAACTAAACAAAAAAAATTTTTTACTAATTAACCTAGAAGCCCATACAGTAAGAAAAAAATGAAGGTTAGATGCTCTGGCCACGTTAACAAAACAAAAGAAAGTATGGAGTGAATCTCTCAACAAAAACGGCAATGACTTAGTTGTCAACCCAATATTTAAAAAAATAATGTATTTATCGACTTAGAAACTTGACATTGATAGTCCTCTTTCTGTGTTAATAATCATGTGTTCAAAATAATTGGCATTAAAATGATACATGTGAAATGGATGCAATAACAATGACAGTCGCTGAATTAAATTATGTCACATTGTTATTTAGGGTATACTAATATTTGAATGAAAGAAGCACCAAATATAGATCAACTGGATGCCTATGGAACAAATTTCAGAAGTGCGTCCAATTTCTTACCGAAATATGATTTTCGGACTGCTTTAGATGGTAGGCTACTTATATATCCAAAGTACAATTTAAGAGAGAACAACGTATATTTACTTAGTTTAATTTATCAATGCAAAATCATTTTAACATGACCTGTTGATATTTTTAGAAAGTTTTATTTTAAAATTGCTGTTCATTAGATATCCAAAAGAAACGGATTCGCTTAAAGCCAATTTCTCAATTTAAAGCTTTATTTATATCAAATGAACGGGGTCTGGATGGTTATCAGTTGACTTCAGACTTTACAGAGAGAAAGGAAGATCTAAGTGAAAAAGTCAAGAGAGGAGGGCGGAACAGAAGCGTTTCAAAGACAAAGGTAGATAAAGTTAGAAAAAAGGTGAGGTGAGTACTGTGAAAGTACAGAAATATGACATACAGTTTGGTGACGGTAGTTTAAAGTTAGAAGTCAACTGCCGGTTAATTAACTTGCCCAGGGTGCACCACGTGAAGGTAAGTCAATAGCACACCCCATCCCCATTTAAAGTAAGCGTTTCCAATATGTTGTATATTAATCTTACATCCATTTGAAATATTTGGATTGCTTAATCCATTAACAATTTTTATAATGATAAGATATATTGCCATTGTTAATACATTTAATAAATCTAAACAAACATATATGCATGTATATATATATATATATATATATATATATATATATA
>UZAE01000464.1:0-22739 GCA_900617975.1 Rodentolepis nana | reverse complement strand
AAAGCTTTAACTTGAATATCTGTTATTTATTTACCTACTGGGACACGAAACACCCATTAAAATCAATTCGGTTAAACTACCTATATAGCAAAAATTTAGGAAATTTATACTATTAATGGTGCGGTACATGCGCGCCGGTGGTTCAGTGGTAGAATGCTCGCCTGCCACGCGGGCGGCCCGGGTTCGATTCCCGGCCGGCGCAATTTTCGGAGTGCGGGAGTCCACATAGTGGGCCCTCGGTAACGTATACTCTTGTGGTAAAAACGTTTATAACCCGTCAGCTCATTTCTGATTTCAAACTACCATGACCCCACTGCATGTCATATTCCACCACTTTCACAGTACTCACCTCACCTTACCTTTTTCTCTCCCTTTGTGTTTGTCTCCTTTGCATCCGTGAATCACTCCTCTGTTCCCCCCCCCCTCTCGACTGCTTATGACTTTGGTATTCCTACTCTCTGTGAAGCCCGAAGTCAACTAAAAACTTATTGATAACTATCATAAAGTCTGTCTTTTGATGTAAATAGTATCAGTATTAAATTTTCTGTTCTTTCATATTTTCGATCAAATTGTGCAAAATTGTACTAATCAAATAGTCATCGGAGAATTCATTTTTACTAAGCATGAAAGATAGCAGGTTCAGCGTTATTACTCAAATTTCAATGCTATTGGTAGATATTTTGGGCATGGGGTGTGCGATAGACTTACCTCCACGTGGTGTAACCTGGGCAACGTATACTCATAAAGCAAAAAAGTCTATTAACTGGCAGTTGACCTCTGACTTCAAACTTCCATAACCCCACTGTATGTCATATTCGACCCCTTCACAGTACTCATCTAGCCTTTTCTCTGCCTCTGTGTCTGTCTGTTACATCTGTGAATCGCTCTTCTTTCCCCCTGTCGAATTTTTTCTCACTTTAATGTTCCTCCCTTCTGTGAAGCCCAAAGTCAGCTAAAGGGCTAATGATAACTACCAAAATGCCTGCCATATGAAATAAATAAATATTTTGGGCATAGTGGAGCCCAAGGGGGCTCATTCTAACTAACAAATTAGGCAATTAGAGTGAAATTTAAAACAAATGGTAATAACTAAACTTCATATGAATTCAGTCAATAACCATTGCTGTAGCACATAACATAAATCTAATTTGTGCAATATATGGAAGCATGGGAAGTCGGTGTCATCCATCCAGGTCACCATTACAATTTTCTATCCTGAAATAACTGATGCACCTTCATTGCACATCTGCCAGTAAAAGCGCAAATGTAAACTTGGAACTTTCTGTTAGGGGGATGCCAACATTGATTATCATTGGGTGAGGAGTGGAATTGTAAAATGGAATGCATTTGGATATGAAGTCGCCTTCGCCCAGTTTGCACAGCAAGTGTACCGAACACGTGGCAACACTGACGTGTGACAGTTGCTTTATTTCTAGCCACCACTATCCAAGTGGCAATAAATGAAAAATGCCATTTCTATTTTACAGGTGTAAATAATAGGTTTTATTTTTTCCATTTTAGTGAGCTCTGTTGTGGTAAAATTATTAATTTCATTGCACTATCATGGCCATTAAGAAAGACATCTAGCAAGTATATTGCACTTAAGGGCTTGAGTAATGAAAAGATAAAAGTAACATCACCCCCCCCTACCCCTCACCCTCTCCACCTCACCCTCCCCACCTCACCCTCCCCACCTCACCCTCCCCACCTCCCCCTCCAATTTTAATCATGGTGTATTTGAGCAAACGGTTTCTCCTGCAGCCTAACATACTTAGATTGAAAGAGAAAAAGGGATCTTCTACAAGTTATGTCTATCAACTTTGACAGTCGATTTCAAACCAGATTCTCTCAAAAGCCCTAGAAATGTGGTCATTACGTATCTCTATCAATCATTTTTTTAAAATATGGTATACCTCAGAGAGATCCAGAAAAGTCTTTATTGTTAATTCGCACAAATAAGTAAGAAGACTAAAAACTTTTGTAATAACTACGACATAAGAAGACACTAGTTTGTCTATTAACTTTGTCAGAGTTTTTGCTTCATAGCGTCGAAAAATGTGGCAGAATCGGTGAGTCGGTATTCATTGAGATGGAGAACACTTAGACGACTCAAATTCTGGCAAATTAGTGGTGAATCGTGAAAAGGAAAGTGAAGCACTTTGTCCAATCAAAATTTGCGTACTCTGCTAACATTTAAGACTGACAAGTTATTTGAATGAGAGCTTTATTCCATTTGGGATTGGAACAAAATAAGAGACTTTTTTAAAATTCAAAATACAAAAGGATCTTTGACCCAAAAAACCCTAAAATTCCCAGTACAGTGGATGACAAAAGAACGTCTGCTACTTCTGTCAAAAATAAATTGGGAGATTAATTTATCTTCGATTTGTTGTACCACTTCAAAAATGACCTATTGTTTGTCGAGCTTCATGTCTACCGCGGTTGGAGGCAAATCTTCCCGACCCTTTGGAGCGTCGGTGCCTTCTTAGAAAAGATTATTTTTTTGCAAATGCATCACAAATGGGGTTATTTCATATTGCTGGAAGGATATCTATTTTTCTGTGCATTGATAACCTCAAAACCTCAAATTGGCTAGAACGCCTTTGAATTAAAACTGAGTGATTTAATGAAGGTAGTAATGGGTGAAAAATGATACAATCAAGATTATTTAATAATGAGGGGTGTGTGATAGACTTACCTCCGCGTGGTGCACCCTGGGCAACGTATAATTATACGGCACAAAAGTCTATTAGCCGGCAGTTGACTTCAAACTACATCACCCCACTGTATGTCATATTTGACTACTTTTACAGTATTCACCTCACCTTTTTTCTACCTTTTCTACTTACGTCTTTGAAACACTCTTCTGTTCCCCCCCCCCTCTCGACTTTTTTCACTTTGATGTTCCTTCCCCTCTGTGAAGCCTGAAGTCAACTTAAGGGCTAATGATAACCATCAAAACGCCTGCCAGTTAATGTAAGTAAATTTAATAATGTGAGAGACAAAGACTCTTTTCACCATTGCAAAATTTACTTACTTGCTTTTTATGATCCTGGTGTCGTACTGACTAAGCATCCAAATGGGTTTAAATCTTGAGCATCGACATTTCTTGGATTAAAATTGGCGTCTGTGTATGACCAAAAAGAGCATGTTGATTTGAACATCATTCACTACAACAACTCTATTTCACTTAGATTCTTGACTAAATTTAAATTGAAATTTATTGTAATCGTAGAAATATGTTAACAAAGTATTTCTATTTTTACCCACAGGAAGGATAAGTGGTCATAATTATGAAATATAAGTCTTGCAGAGTTCATATTGATTGAAAATTGTAGTGCATTGGTGGATAAATGTCACTGCTAAATGCCATGGTAGAACAAACCGCCTTATGACCTTTGACGCATTGATGCGACAAAATTGACATCCAAAATTAAAGGCCCAATCATGGGAAAAAAATCTGATTAGTTAATCAAGGCATTGATTAGTGAGTATGGATTATGGCATGAAATGTGAGTATTCTAGAAAAAGAATTGAAAAAATAATCAATTATCACTTTGACTTGCTGAATTTAACATGCGCTATATCATTCGCTCATCAATAAAGATGAATTCTGCTCATAATTTTTAACAATACCCACATATTAAAAATATTTATTGTTCACTATTTACTCTGCGTTGTTCTGGGTTAGTTCTGTCTCGTGTACAGGTTGATTTAATCTAATGGTTGGAAACATGATCTACAAACAACTCTCTCCACAAGGAAGAAGGAAACCACAAAACTCTCATTGTTATATACAAAGCTAGTTACCGTTCAATTTGAAATATGAGTAGTATAAAGCTAATTTATAGTTGTTGTCGTCTATATAATATGTAGGTTAGGTGAATTGGCAGTGTATAATTGGGTTGCAGTTTGAAATTAACACAAATGGCGAAGGACTTATGGGGGGGGGGGGGGGGGAGAGAAGAAACTTCTGTCACTATGGTTTTTTTGCAAGCTTGGTTCCTTCCTGATTTCTGAGAGTCTGCTTGCCAAGTTGTGAAGCAGTTAATAGATTTACTGGAAGTTATGTCAAAGCCATATTTATAAAACGCCTTCTTATTCAAATGGAAAAATAAGGGAAAAAAGCACATTTATTTAAATAAACAATATAAAAAAGCATTTGCATTATTAAAGTTTGAATTCAAGTTAAAGTAATTTTCACTCGACAACTCCATGATACGAAGTAAGGACGAATAATAGCATTGAGTGCGTTTGAATAAAAATGAATTAGTTTGTGCGGGATTGCTAATAAATAAATAAGCCTGATTTATCCTCAGTTATCTTTATTGAAAAAATACTCTAGTATGAATTGGCTACCGGAATTAGTCGAAATATCGCAGTGGTATAGAGGAAGAAGACGTATCTGGAGTACACATGATCACCGCATACACGGGCCGCAATTGGATACATTTAACATAACTTGAATAAGCCTTAATGGCTAATTAGCTGAGAAGTGCTTTGCACCCACTGCCGTAGAATGTTTGGGCGCGCGCAGTTTAACCATGTTAGGAATGCGTCCTCCGCAGGTTGAAGAAGCTTTGACTTTTCACGTCATTGCATAACACTTGAAAGGAGGAAGAGGAGCTAACTGACATATTTCTTTCACATTCCCCTCCTACTTTTTTTGCTAAACTGACCAAAATTTTACACATCTTTAGGAAAAGAAGGAATTTGCCTTAAAAGTGGAACTGACCAAATTACATTTAGTTGGAAGGCTTTGGCACTCAACAAGTCGATATCCAAACTAACAGGAAGAAAAACACCATATCTCATATACTGAAATCTTATTTTCTACTCATTTTGAACTGCATTTAGTCCAACACAATTCATAATCATTTGAACAAATTATTTGGGGTGCGGGGGAGGGGTGGGGGTGGGGGCGAGGTGGGGAGTAGATGAATTCATTGACAATATTAATATTATAGGAATTAAACACACGATAACCTTTTGCTTTCGTTAAGGAAATAGATTAAATAGTATTTTAAGTTTTACATTTCCGTCTTTTAAAATTTAAAAAGAAAATATAGATGGAATTAAGTGGAGACGAAAATGAGCTTACTTTCGATATCTGAATAGCTACTAAGAGTACATTGTTAGGTACATCAGACTATTTACACCTGATTTTCCTATTCAGAATTTTTAAATATCAAGAGCAGATTATACTTTTCGTCAAAGGAAACTTTCCATCTTTTAATTCTTCGTGATTAGCCCATTCAATATTCATACGCCTAATTAGGTGTAAAACTCATTTCCTATGCTATTAATCGTGGGATGTGCGATAGACTTATCTCCATGTGGTGCAACCTGGGCAATGTATACTCATACGGCAAAAACTTCCATTAACTGGCAGTTGACTTCTCACTTCAAACTACCATGACCCCACTCTATGTCATATTCGACTACTTCCACAGTACTCATTTTGCCCCTTTTCTACCCTTTCTACCTTTGTCTTTGAAACACTCTTCTGTTTTCCCCCCCCCCCCCACTCTAATTTTTTCACTTTGATGTTCCATCCACTCTGTGAAGCCTGAAGCCAACTAAAGGGCTAATGATAACCATCAAAACGCCTACCACTTGATATAAATAAACATGTTATTAATCGTCTTACTGATTACACCAGCTATTTAGTGTCAATGTTATGACATTTTCTTCACCACGAAATGATATTTTGAATTAAAAGGGCAAACAAGGTCTGAGGCATTAAATGTAAGCGTTTAGAATGAAGAACAGCACTCACATACATCTTTATTGTCACATATTTCACCAACATGCTCTGGTTTTTCTCATACTCGTAAGCATTTGAGCGTTATTAATGAGTGTGACTAAGGGTATCATCTCTTTCTTCATCCTTTCAAAGTACTTAGTAACCATGAGCTGATGTTCTGACTATCTCACATCCTAATTGAGCCATTTGTGCTCGTGTAACGGGAAATTTAACCAGATGAATTTTAATCATCTCGTAAGGGAGCAACTCCTGCTACATATTACTGAATTCCGTTCAATTATTTACTGAAAACATTTTGTCCACTCAATTGCTGCCAATAGCATTTCTATCTAAAGTGGAATCAAATATGAAATATTTTAAATATATATATAAATAAATAAATAAATAAATAAATAAATAAATATATATATATATATATATATATATTCCAAAGTCACGAACTAATTATCGATTTTCTTCAATATCGTTAAAATAACTTGCGTTGACACATTTATTAAGCAGGTGCAATGAACAATCCGGACTTTAGGCTATAGAAATAGCAGACTTATTCGGAATTATTTCATTAGACTTAGTCAACATTCAAGCAAGGGCAGCCAGTCTAGAGATGGGATGACCGCTTAGCCAATCATTGTATCGATAAGTTCCACTCTGTGTTCATACATATGCAGATGAGAGTCTTAAAATTCTACAATTTCTCAACTATGATACACACGAGAGAGAGGAAGCTTATAGGTTTTAATTTTCTATTGCTTATTAAATTCACTATTGACTCCACTCATTTGTTCCCCTTTCATTGACAAAAGATTATTTGATTCCCATAAAAAACTTGTCCATCCCAGTTCCCAGACAAACTGGACTTTGCCTCATTTAAGGCTCGTGTGATGGCTCATAAAGAAGAGCGATAGGTGGTGCTTCCACATTCCAACTCCTGTTGTCACCGTTTCTACCACTGCAACTTGATGGCAACCTATGGTATGATCCTAGGCTAGCTTCGCGAATCATTACGCAAACTTCATATGCAGCTAACTGATAAACAAAAATACTCGCAATTCCAATACATGAACGTAATAATAAGCAACTGAAAGTCCTACAATTCGCTATTAACTGCTTCTTAAAAGACTATCAAAGCAACGCCTTATGTTAGTTTGAGTGTAGAAATTTGAACAGCTTCGTTTAATATTTATTTATATCAAATGACAGGCGTTTTGATAGTTATCACTAGCACTGGAGCTGACTTCGGGGCTTCACAGAGAGAAGAAGGAACATCAGAGTGACAATATGTCGAGGGGGGGGGAACAGAATAATGATTCACAGAGGTAAAAGAGACAGACAAACAGACACAAAGGGCAAAGAAAAGGTAAGATGAGTACTGTGGAAGTGGTCTAATATGACAAATAGTCGAGCCATAGAAGTTTGAAGTCAGGAGTCAACTGCCGTATAAGTATACGTTGCCCAGGGTGCACCACGTGGAGGTAAGTCTATTGCGCACCTCGCTTCGTTTAATATAGATATGAATTTTTAATTCGGAACCACTTGTGTGTGTTTCCATTACAACTCCATCAGCTTACCAAAGTCGGAGGGGGGGTGTGGGCATACTCAAGAACTAGAGTTATTCAACTTCCTTACTGTTGGCATTAATGGTTCGAAAAGGTAAAACGCATGCCTAAACCGATGTTTTGACAGATTCATCAATCAAAATATTTAAAAAGTTCAACAAAATCTCCAGTGACAGTCATGACTTCATCTAAAAATAAGTAAATAAATAAATGCTCTGTTAATCCCGAATGAAGATTTGGTTCTGCTGTCAAATGAATTGGATTTGTTTAGTGAAATGCAATATTTGGTGCAATTCTTTAAACCTTTACGCGGTTTACTTCGTAAATGAAAGTCCATTCTAATTGGCAGATTTATAGCAATTAAATCATGGAGCAGCTTTCAAAAATTCTACCTTACACGAGTGCTCAATATCGTAGCAAATATTGGTATCCATTCAGTGAGTTCTGATTGTTAGTTACCTGAGGGGTCTATGCACTCAAGACCGCGCATGCCCTCTGACCACTGGTCACCACCACAGACACTTGTTCTGAATTGTTCGGGTGCATATGTGATGCCTTAGTGATTAACCCTTGCATAGTTGCGCACTCCTTAAGTTGTTGATCACCAACCGTCTACTTTTATCAACTCTTAAATACACAAACACAGATGAACTCAGCATTAAGGGGATGAATAAGCTACTTATAAAAAATATGAAACAATAGACTATATCAGAGATTTATAATGAATGTATGGACGCTATTCATCTCTTTAAATAGTGGATTATCAAATTTTTTTGGGGTAATTTAAACCATTTACTACAACGCCAAATTAAGCAAACTTAAAACAAGAGCCTAGTGTACAAGGAAATGAATAGGCAAAGTAAATCACCTTCGGAATTCAAAATTGACAACCGAGAAATTTCGATGTTTAAAAATTACAACTTTAACATTTTCCTGGCTTTTAAATAAGCAAAGAAGGCACCAATATTTACCTGTTTGAAATACTCTACCAAGCAGTAAAGGAAAAGTCATCTTTTTCTTCAGTTGAGGCGTTTCTGCATGGAAATTTAAGTTTTGTTTCAGCATCATATAGTCTTTTGTGTTGTGGCTAGTATAATCGAGACCATGAGCTAATTTGTACTATGGACAGTAGTCGAACCAGGTCTTGATTGTTTTAATCAAGTGTTGTTAACTAAATATACAAATTGGTAAAGAATACGAGGAAATTATTTTCTTGTGTCCCGTTTTGCATTGTTAGTGGCACTAGACCCATAGCATGTAATGCTGAATCATCATGTGGAAATAAAATGATTTTATTAATGAAGATATATGCATAGAAGCAAACAATAATAAATTCAATTAGTGTTGATATTTTTAAGTATAATAATTAACCTAACGAATATATGACTCTTGAGAATTAGCAATTCAATTTGAGTAGCCTAAGAAAAATTGACATTGATCACAGTTGGCATATTTTGTTGTTCCCGGGATGTTTAGATTGGCTTTCTTCTCCAGATTTTATTGTTTCATTACTGCCACAGTTATGTTTATTTAAATATCTTTTGAAGTTCATAATTTTTTTCACACTGTGCATTTTTTTATTTATAAAGTGACATACAACCAACTTATAACTGGTGGCATAAATTATAAGGCCGGTCAAATGGCCGATTTATTCCTCTTACGCTCGTTGAAAATGACAGGAATTTTCTTAAAGTTGGCAGAGTTTAAAAATGCGCTAATAGTAATTAAATCAACAATTTATTATTAAGAATTAAAATGAAAAAAAAAACCCTTAAAAATTTCCTTCATGTGAAATGGCTTGTCAGTTACTGCTAATAATAATAATAATAATAATAATAATAAAACAACTCAGTTAAAGATCAGAGCGAGTATACGAACTGGAGTAAAATGACTACTTTCCAAATATTTATTTATTTATGACAAATCGTAGACGTTTTGATGGTTATCGTTAGCCCTTTAGTTGACTTCGGGCTTCACAGAGGGGTTGAGGAACATCAAAGCTGAATTCTTCACAGAGGGGTTGAGGAACATCAAAGCGAGAAGAATTCGGGAGGGGGAATAGAAGAGTGATTCACAGATGTAAAAGAAACAGGCAAACACAAAGGCTCAGAAAGGGTGATATGAGTACCGTGGTAGGGGTCGAAAATGACATATAGTGGGGGTGATGGTAGTTTGAAGTGAGAAGTCAACTGCCGGTTAATAGACTTTTTTCCGTATGATTATACGTTGCCCAGGGTGTACCACGAGGAGGTAAGTCTGTCCCACATCCCACTTTCCAAATATCATCATATGAAAGAGAGGCGCCAGTGTGGCTTTTATTGAGAATATCATGGTCCGGCTGTCATTTTCGTAAATTATCGTTTCAAATTAATTTTAGGAAAGCAAGCTTATCGTAGTGAAAGATGTTAAAAGAGCTACTACTTGTGCTAGAAGAGAAGAAGCTTGAGGCAACAAAATTCAATGCAAGATTATTACGTTGACCTTAGTTTATTTCAGTAGGAGCCTTGCGAATACGTATTCCTTCTTTAAATTTCATTTAAAGCACTCCTAATTATAGTTAAATGACCCTAACCAAAATCTGATTGGTTAATCCACGGTGCAAATCCATCAATTTCTACCCACCTCCGCACATACGCGCATACAAAATTAGACCTTGTAGGGTAGAGGCTACATTTTCCCTTAAGGTGTGATCCACTTCCAATGCTCTTCCTAATTCTTAGCTTATGTCTCATTTCATTCAGACACACCAATTCTCAATCTCCCGACGTTGTCTCATCATTAGTAGATATCAGCCAAGCCGTTGTTGCTGGCAAACATCTCTCCACAGAGTTAACAAGCTATCTCAACAAAGAGGAATCTCGTCTAGATAAACTTCGTGAAGTTATCCTACGATTAGACTCCGCGCTAGAGATCTTCAATGCCTCAGATCCAAATCAATTGTCCCTTCCATCGATCGAAAGCGAAGCAGCGGCTAACCCGATTTCAGCATTTCTTGCCATTGTTCGACTTGCGGCAAACTGGTCAAGTGAATTGTCTGTGATACTAGGATTTCCAAATGTGGATCCTGACAAAGTAGACTCAATTAGTTATAAAGATACCTCAATGGGAGTGTATAATGAATTTGACTCAAGAAGAAATCTATATTTGAGGCTAAAATGGTACGCGAGTATGCTTCCTGATGATAGGGATGTTCAAGGTGCATTGGATGCTGTGATTAGGCTTCAACAAACATACAATATTCCATCTATAGAAATAGCGGAAGGGAGAATTCTGCCCTCATCCCCGTCTCCTCGTTTATCAGGTAAATTTTAATGAATCAATTACATAGAAATCATATAAATATATGAGTGTCATGTTCCGTGACTCTGACCAAGTTAAGAGTCACCATCCTCAATGAAACACTAAAACGAATTCTATTAGAAATTAATATTAAGTAGCTATTAATACAAAGAAACCAATTCCACAAGGCTTCACGTGTTCTCTACCTGGGTTTAAACGGAAGAATTGAAAGTTTCAGACAAATGCATAATTTTTTGCCAATTAAATTTCCAATATTATTATGTCTGCTTTGTTGGAAATATCACGTTATCTAACTGCAGGTTTCGACTAATACATACGAAACCAAACTGTAGAAAAACGTACTTAGTAGAAATAACAATCTAGGGATAAAAAAATAACTGATGTCAAATTTGAAAAAAAGAAGTAGTGCAGCAAAATAAATTACCTTTAGACACAAAACAGTCCTGCAGAGAGGCTGGAACGATAGCGTATATATATATATACATATATATATATATGTATTACTTGTGCTCAATAGGATGCTTTAAATGTGAATTTATGATTTCAAGATGGGATAAATGTGTAGCAAAATCAATTACTTCAATTAGAGTAACAGGGAATCTACTAAGAAACGTAAATTTTAAAATTAACATGCACTTTTAAGCGTATTGCACTAGTAAATGCTTTAGGCACCTTTCGCATCACCCTAATTAGCAAATAGTCCCAATTTATCAAGCCTTCGTGGAGGTTTTAAACTGTTGCTCTTCTGCTTTTATGCTATTAACCAAATACATTTCACCGTCACTCTGCAACTAAACAGACAGTATTGGTTTATTGGATTATTAAATTGGAAAATTTTTGTACAGGTGTATTTTTACTTGGAGGTTAAAAGAAATGAATCACCATTTTAAGGTCAACAAGTTCAACTTTTGGCCATCAAGAAGCGCGCAAGCATAGCTTTCGAGTTCAAGTCAAATGTACAAAAATTTTTTAACAATTTATTTAACTGTTCTAGTCTCTGTTGGAAAAGCAGTTTTCTCATTTTGCATGAAAATACTTATTGAGCACTTCCTTTTGCAAACATCTACTCAAAAAAATAATTGGTTTCAAAACTCTGCAACTTGAAACACTCTTGACTACTTACCTGCCCAAGTATGTTTATAAATCTTTGCTTTACAGTCAACATGGATGCAAACTAATTCTAATTTACAATATCTGTTTGGAAAAGAAAATTTTTAAATTGGAGTTAGGTAAACTGGGATATTTAAGGTAGATAATAAGAGCCCTTTGCTATAAAACGAGGAATTCCAATCAACTTTCATCGGAAGTGCATTAATTAAAAAAAATTTGTGATAGCATGCACAATGGTAGCGAAATGCCCTTTGTTAGGTGGTATATTCAAATGACTCATTAGTGACTGACTGGTAAATTGATACCCAGATGGATTTCGCAGTTGCCACTGGGAGAACGAATAAATACGAACCCATTCACCTTCCCACTTCGCAATATTGCCCTTTTATTTAACGCCAAGAAGGAGGGGAGCATAGATAATTTGATTTCTATTGGATTTGAAACATGCGAAAGCGATTTCTGGGGCATAAATAAAAGAAGCTTTTGCAACAATTGTCAAAAAGTTGCACTGTGAAAAAATAACTGCCTAACTATTAATTTTCTTTGACATTGCCCCAATAGGCAATATTTCTCTTAATCGCAAATGACTGCATTGTAGTCATTTTATGGCTCAAATATAATTACTTAGTTTGATCTCATAATGGAAGGAAAGTGGAAAAAAATTTATCCGCAATCCGCATTAGGTGAATATGCAACCGTCAAAATTTAACTTCTTTTAATTCTACAAAAAGAATGTTCCATGAAAACATCAGGCTGTAATCAGTGTATGATGTCAGCACGCCACCTGACCGGTAAAAATCTTTGCCCACTTCACGTCATACCTTGCGCAGCCAGTTTCGTGATGAGTGTCTCCTTGTAAGGTGAAAAAAATGAGGTAATTTCAAGAATGGCTTAAATGCTAACTGCATACCTATGCTCAACTCCTTCATTTGACGCTGGGCAGTTTAGCAAAGCTCAATTTTTGATAAGTTAAGATGTTTGATGGTCGGACAAAAAAATAAACCAACTTGGATGTAGAGATAAAAATAAACGCTAAAACCGAGTAAGGAAAGTAAAATGCGTGGAAATAAGCATTGAAGAGTAAAGCTTTAATCGCACCACATTGGTTCTTGTGGAAATCCAATTCTCCTAGTTGATTTCCAAAATGAACCGAGGAAAATGAAATTACTGGGAAGCATAGGAAGAAAGCTTATGTAAAAATTTAATTATTTCACTACTCTTAAATCCATTTCTGTTAGAATAAGATGATCTCATTGGGCACACCTTGCTATCTCGTTTCTAGACTGGCATTGCATGAAACTCGGCCTCTTCTGCTACGAATCGGGCGATTACGGCCGTGCAATTGAATGGTACAATGTGGTATTGGATCGACTCAACGCCAAGAGAAAGGAAGACAAACTTGAGACAGGAAAGGGTGCTGTGTCATTTGCATCGCTTTACGATCACCTATCCTACGCTCTTGGTCGGGTAAGAAGGCAAATCAAGTTAAGTCAATAGGATCAAAGGCTTATTATTTAATTAATTTTGTATTGTTTTTATTTATGCAGTCCGGAAGATATAAAGAAGCACTAGAAGTCACAAAGAAACTGTTAATAGAAGGTGATTTTATTATGGTTTTAGCATTAATTTACTGATAAAATGAACCATGGTGATAAATAATGTTTTAAGCTTTTTTATTTACTTGCCAGAAAAGCATGAAAAATTCAAATTTCCTCTAATGTTCAAGTCATTATTTCCTTCCATTACCTTTAATTTAGATCCAAATTCCACCAATGGGGTAATGAGCAAAGTGTTCTATGAGATGGAACTCCATCGACTTGACGAGAACGATCCTCCCCATGTTGACGATGAAAGCAAGTTAAAAAAATTGCTGTTTCCTTTTAAATATTTATTTATATCAAATGGCAGGCGTTTTGATGTTTTATCATTAGCCCTTTAGTTGACTTCAGGCTTCACAGAGGGGAAGGAACATCAATGTGAAAATAAGTCTAGAGGGGGGGGGGGACAGAAGATTGTTTCAAAGACGAAGGTAGAAAAAGGTGAGGTGAGTACTGTGGAAGAAGTTGAATATGACATACAGTGGGGTGATGGTAGTTTGAAGTGAGAAGTCAACTGCCAGGTAATAGACTTTTTGGCATATGAGGAAACATTGCCCAGGATGCACCACGTGGAGGTAAGTCTATCACACATCTCTGTTTCCTTTTAAATATTATATCCATACAAGGTTCATTATTTTTAAAATGCAATGTAATTGTGAAAAGTAGCAATAGATAATAAATCAAACACTGGAAGTTGGTCACTATTTGTTAAAGTTATGGCATTAAGTAAGATGTAGATAACGAGGCCTATGCATCAAACATTCCACTGTAACTGGATGATTGATTACAGTTTTATTTTGCGCATCCAAATGTCTATTTTTTGGAATTGTATCCACTTTTTGGCATAAACCAAGTGCAGTGCATTGTTTGACTGCATTGGATGGTGTGCATACAAGCAGTCAAAACAAGAGTTCCCTTGATTTCAACATTTTTTCACATTATTCCTTCTAACTTAGTTCAGACGTATTTTGAATAGAAGAAGAATTTGGCTTAATTTTTTTTAAATTTAAATTGTGTGCCATTCCAAAAAATAATGACTCTGAGAACGATTTCTGAATACCAAGATATCTTATTTCTTGTTTTTTTGTTCCAATTTGAATACTAAAAGCACATATGTGATGTTCTGATTGAATTATTGATTTTTATAAGCTTGTATGGTTGGCCATTTCTTGAACAACAAAGGCGTCATCGTAATAAAATAATTAACATTAGTTCCACCAACTAGAGTTCACTGAATGAGACTGATTGTCATATATTGGAACTCATTTAAAGCAGACTTTTGTAAATGTAGTAAACCACCTTCACCGATCCAAAGAATATATGACTTCCATCAACTATATCATAGTATGCTGTGTCAGTTGCAAAAATTTATGGAGATTAGAGAGTTTGAAATGACGATATGACAATGGCACCTTGTCTCTAACCTAGTTTATCATTAATTTAGACACTTTGATACTTAAAAATAAATACGTTAGACGAGTGAGATAAAATCAGCACAGACCTGCATTTAATGGGGTTCAATATAATGCAATTGTGGGAAAATATTTATTTATTTAATTATATCAAAAGGCAGGCGTTTTGATAGTTATCATTGGCCCTGGAGCTGACTTCGGGGCTTCACAGAGAGGAGAAGGAACATCAAAGTGACAAAAAGTCGAGAGGGGAACAGAATAATGATTCACAGAGATAAAAGAGACAGACAGACAGACACAAAGGCACAAAAAAGGTAAGATGAGTACTGTGGAAGGGGTCGAAAATGACAAATAGTCGGGCCATAGAAGTTTGAAGTCAGGAGTCAACTGCCTATCAATAGACTTTTTTGCCGCATAAGTATACGTTGCCCAGGGTGCACCACGTGGAGGTAAGTCTATTGCGCACCCTTTGTAGGGAAATATCATTCTAGGAGTTTTTCTGCTGATGTGATGAATGGCTGTACCTGCCATATGGACATGAAATCTCTGTGCATTTTAGGTGAAAGGGCGGTTGACCAGGAAGCATATATTTTCGATGACCTTTGCAGAAAGGCTAATGCATGGAGTCCCCCTAAATCCAACTTGAACTGCAGATATTCCACACCTCATCCTTACTTCCTGATTGGACCCCTGAAAGAAGAACTCTTGCAGGAAGATCCACCTATTATACTCTGGCATGATTTTGTTAGTCAAAAAGAAGTGGATGAAATTATTGAGATCGCCAAGCCAAAGGTATTCGAAATTGAACAGTTTTGTGGCTATTGAATGCAATGCATGCTACCTTGCACATTTCATGTAGTTTTCAAGGTTCAATTGGACATTAGACAGCAAGCTAATATATGCAAAGAGAAATAGTAGATTCTCTCCATGCGACGGAATCTAAATGCGCTTCACTAAAAAAAATTAATTTTAAGTTCCTTTTTCTTTTAACTTACATACCTTGTGTTACCAGTAAAGAGTTGGTTAAATCTCAACGTTCTTGAGTTAAAGTTTACTGAAGATACAAGTTCCTCGAGCTTTTGTAAACTCTTTCATTATTCATCCGCACTTGTACTCCAATTGAATATTCTCATTATTAACAGGGGACCCAGGTTTCTCGGAATATCATCACTCGTTAACGATAATGCGATATAGTATTACATGCGACTATTTACAAAAGTTCCTTCTTTTGCAAAGATTAGTGAAACCAAAGCCATTGGCGAGAACTTAATATAATTAATATTTAGTCAATTCACCTTGAAATTGGAAAGGAGCTAGGCTTATTTCTTAGAAGTAAAATTTTTACGCCAATGCTCCATGACGTT
The DNA here is from genome assembly GCA_900617975.1 of Rodentolepis nana. Lineage (NCBI taxonomy): Eukaryota > Metazoa > Platyhelminthes > Cestoda > Cyclophyllidea > Hymenolepididae > Rodentolepis > Rodentolepis nana. The sequence continues at coordinate 6,632 of UZAE01000464.1, read as the reverse complement.
TGTAGGTCGTTTGAGCTTAAATTTAGGCACATTGATTCCAAAATCTATTTTTCACCTTCAAAATGTGCCGACAGCAAATTCCCCCCTATTTACTTAAAGAGATTTGCTCGCCTATCATTGTTGATATCATTTGAGAATGCTTAAATTCAGATAAGACAGTAAACTGAGCAAAGTTTTAGCCAATATTAATCGAACTAATTTATAGTACTGGGATATTTGAAATATGATTTTCGATTATTATATTGTCTTATAGAATAGCAAAAAACTCATGAGACAGTGTAGTAGAACAATATCTTTACAGTCAAGGAGCCTTGATTGATCCAAAACATCTAGAAGGTTCAGTTGGTGAAGACGATAGTTTGTAATTTATATTCCAAGTTCCTATGCATATAGGGCATTCAATGACTGATTTTGCGGTATAATTTAGAGGTGCATAGACTTCCTTCAAAAGAATTGCGGGAAGTAGGAGAATTCCCACCTCATCAAAATATCACCCAAATAAAGGACAAACCAGTCCAAATTACAGGGTGAGGGGGAGGGGGGGGGGGGGGGGGGGGGGGGGGTGAAACAGACATAATGATAAACACATTGAAAAAGTGCTATGATCTTGAGATTTTGCCGCATGGGGGAGGGACATTGCTGGGGAGGGGGGGTGCGCATTTACACCACGATAACGCCTATATTTATCGAAGTCACCTCGAGTAAACTCCAGAAAATTCCACTAAAGTAAGGTATCTTTACAAAATAAATATTTAGCATATAAGTTATTTCGCCTTTTTTATATCATTTATCAATGTACCTATTTGAGATTTTTTGCATTTTAGCTGAGAAGAGCACTGGTTCGCAACCCTGAAAGTGGAGTTCTCGAACCCGCCGCCTACCGAGTGACCAAAAAGCAAGTTACATTCGTTTAATTTTGCTCTCTGTTTACATATTCTCATTACTGCCAATTTTAAACCAAGCTCATTTAGCCAGAAATTTACTACTCGTTTTAAGAGTGCATTTAAAGCAACTTCCTTTTCATATTTTAATGAATGTATTTTGGATTATTTAAAGAAGTTACTTTGGAAAAATGAAATGAAAATCGTAGACGCGAGTGCTTTTCTGCGTTAAACCATGTTTAGGCAAATGTTGCCCTGTCAGGTCAAGTTCATGGTGCTGATGTCCAGCTGATATTGGCATCTTAAAGGTTACGGAGAGGAATTTTATGACCGCATGCCGCTAATATTGGGCATTTGATTACTCATAAAAATGCTGTTACGAGCGTTGATAAATCCGGTAGGCTAGAATGATAAGGGCTAATTGCTGATTGTCATAGTGATATACGCGTTACATACCATCAGTGTTTTCCCAGATTTTGAAGGTTTATCTCCATCTGCAGTCAATGGACGAATTACTCACCACGCTTAATGCCCAGATAAAATTGTGCCATTCCCTTTTAATAGAGGATTATGAGAAAAAAAATATTTTTTAATGGCATGCTGTTATTGCTACATAAGCTCATCTAATTGTAAGTACTTAATGCATGTATATTTACGATCTTACACTAAGTAAACATTCTATTGAACGACAATTATATTTTAAATATCCGAATAGGAAAGTAGACAATAATTACTGGACGAGAGGAGACGTGGAATTAATAAACGAACTCAGAGTATTGATTTCTGTATAATTAACAATTTTCAGTCACTTAATTACCAAACTTCTACAATGGAAGCATTAAGATTCATTAATTTAATCCCTGTGTGTCCAAACTGGGTTTTTATTTTGTGAAGATCAGGCGTACTAATAACGTCTTTGGTCGTCTCAATTCACTCCATTTGTACAATTATGCATTCAGAAGTATTTCAATGTGACTGACATGAGTGCTTTAACATAACAGCTCTCCGTGAGATGTTTGTGAATTATGAGTTTGGTAGAGAAATTTCACGAGGATTAAAGGAAGAGAATTAACGTATATCGGAGAAATGCGTTTGTATAGCTTTTTAAAATAAGTAGTCTTCTGAATAATTTCTAATCTCACAACCCAAAAAGTTGACTTCACTCAAAAATCATTGAGATCAACGATTAGACAATTAGGCACATTTTCCCAAATATTCAAAATTTATGAATAATGAACAGTAGACTATTAATTGGTTTGCGGCGATTATTACAATCAACTAGTCTATAAGTAACTAATGAACTCAATTATCAGAAACAGGTATGAGCATTATTCTAATTATAATGGATGCATTAATACTTGATCGCATTCGCTTACTGCGAGTACAAATATGGCTTTTTTCTCAAATTTAATAGGTTAAATTCTAAAGATGACCACCTTATTTAAAATTCAGATCTGAAGGTCACATGATTTACATTAATTTGTGTGTTCAATTAAAAATATACATGGAATATAAGGCTTCGAAATATTGTTCACTGTCGTGATGGGCACGTTTCAGCATTGCCACAGGGGTAATAAAATCGTTGTGGTCTTGGAGTATAAAGGACAATTCATTGTCATATATTCACATAATTAGAGCAAATTCAATTGAAATAATTAAGCATTTTAATTATCAGCAATCGTACTGGGTAGAACGGTGACGTTTAGAGGCATATCTTATTTTGAATGCTCGTATTCGGCAGCGTCTGTGCCAACTAGAACAAGTATTAACCTCTGAATACAAAAAGTAATGCAAATATTGACCTTTTGAAGAAGTACAACAAAGATTAATTTATTTATTTCAAATGGTAGGCGTTTTGATAGTTATCATTAGCCATTTAGCTGACTTCGGTAATATTATTACTTATTTATTTTATGTATTTGATGTATTTATTTCAAATGGTAGGCGTTTTGATAGTTATCATTAGCCATTTAGCTGACTTCAGGCTTCACAGAGGGGAGGAGGAACTTCAAAGTGACAAAATACCGAGAGGGGGGGGGACAGAATAATGATTCACAGAAGTGAAAGAGACAGACAAAAGAGCAGAGAAAAAGGTAAGATGAGTACTGTGAAATGGGTTGAATATGACATACAGTGGGGGTCGTTTGAAGTCAGAAGTCAACTGCCGGTTTATAGACTTTTTGCCGTATGAGTATACGTTGCCCAGGGTGCACCACGTGGAGATAAGTCTATCTCACACCCCGTACAACAAAGATAAGTGCTGCTTTCAAATCTTTTCGCATCAACTATATAAACTTCTTCAAAGCAGCTCAATTAGCTTTATCAATTTGTAAAGCTAACACCCAAAAGTCATTGACACCATATTATCGATCCTCTTTAGGTACAAAAAAACGCCATCACTAGAGCGTCCATATTTTCCTATCGACTAGGTTTTACTATTTTTGTTCCCAACACCACAAACAATTCGCTCTTAATAAACATTTCCTACTCCCACTTCTAACAAAGTTTTACAAATTAGTTCCAAATTTTTCCACCAAATTAAGTCACATAATTTGAATCATAATGAAGTCCTATTAGAGCCGAAGTTGGTAACCGTTGAACAATGAGTTAAGATAAAAATATTAACATTTAACAAATTAAATATGCCACGGTGAATTATTGTTATTCCTCTAAAGCACTTGTATTGATTCTTTAGAATGGTAATGAAAAGAAATGAGGTGAAAGAACAATCTGAGATGAAATAAGAATTAAAAGAATTCACACTAATTTATGAAGTCAATCTTTGTTTTTATCTTCAGTTTCAAAAGGTATTCAATGTCTAATAGTAGCGATATCACGCTAAAATGCATGAACGAGGCCAATTTCCTTTGTTTTGACGACACTTCTAAACTATCAGGCTAAGCATTTTTTGCCCTTAAGAGTAGGCCAATAAAAATTAGCCAAAGTAGTAAATACTATCAGGATGTCGGGCTTGCTATTTGAATGACTATGGACTTCCAATTTCGAATTTTAGCGTTTGGTTACCGGATGATTTGAATGAATTAACGAAGCGCATAAACAAACGCATAAGCATGGCCACTGGACTGAGCATTGAACACGGGGAAGAACTTCAAGTTGCTAACTACGGACTTGGGGGCTACTACGCACCTCACTACGACTACGCAAGGGTAAACTTGAATTCTTTTTTTTCTTTTTGTATACGTTAAATTTTCCACCTTTTATGAATTTGCAAAATAGAATTAAAACTGAAAAGGTACTTCTGTTTTGCATGCACGGATGTCCGTTCCTACTTTTCAGAGTTCAAATCGAAAGCAGGCAACAATGCACATCTATGAGAATTGAAGTGTCCACACCACAAATGGTACTTTGATGGCATAATTTTAATCTGGACTTTTAACTCTCCCTGATAAAAGCAATATTTCTTAAACAGAATTGTACCATATTAGAGCATTTTGGAGGGTAATTGGCATTATATTTCATTTTGCGACAATTTTCTAAGAAATAATACTTGAATTCAAAGGGATCCTAAAATTGCGTGGTTAGAAAACTGGTGATGGAGTGCGTGAAAATTTGGCAATACCACACTTTTAAAATGATGTTATGTGGGAGTTATACCTTTCCTAATGGTAGTTGGTGAGGTGTCCAGTTAATGAAAGTTATAAATCTAATTCTAGTGGTTGGACTTAATCACTTTGGAACACGGATAGTACTGGATCCTACGAAAAAATTTATTATATATATTTTAGAACTATATTAAAAGAAATAAGTTGATCATGAGAAATTTATATCAAATGGAAGGCGTTTTGATAGTTACCATTAGTCCTTTAGTTGACTTCGGGCTTCACAGAGGAGAGGAATAGAAAAAGTCACAAAATGGGAGAGGGGGAACAGAAGAGTAATTCATAGCTGCAAAGGAAACAAACACAAAGGTAGAGAAAAGGTAAAGTAATGTGAGAACTATGGAAGTGGTGGAACATAACATACAGTGGGGTCATTGTAGTTTGAAGTCAGAAGTCGACTGCTGGTTTATAGACTTTTTTGCCGTATGAGTATACGTTGCCTAGGATACGCCACGTGGAGGTAAGTTTATACCACACCCGAAAATTGCGCCGGCCGGGAATCGAACCCGGACCGCCCGCGTGGCAGGCGAGCATTCTACCACTGAACCACCGGCGCATCGTGAACTGCGGTTCCAAGTAAACACAAATATTTTATGCAAACTGAAAAAAGCGATTAGTCTGATTGTTATTTCCAAAATTAAATTTTACTCTCCAACTGAACATCACTAACAAGATAGTCTCATTTCTGGCATTTTGAGGAATTTATTTTCCCAAAGTACGGCAGTCTAAGATATTGTTATTGTTAGAATGCTGTATACTAACTGCTATTGGCCACTTTCCCGAAAAAAGTTTATGGCGCTCAATCAAAATCGCGATAGCGCCATCCCAACGCTGGGATTTTTATTTTGATCCACATTTGTGTTTTCACCCCCATTGCTAGCTAATTGTGGCGCAAGTAGTATTTAGTTCCCTAGGATATGTTGACCTTGGCAGAAAAGAAATTTGTAATAATGTATAATACTAAAAATGCAACATTTGTCTGAGAGAGTTTATTTAAACGCAAAAACAGCTGGTGAAGGTATGAAAACTGTTTTTAAAACGTATTCAGCTTTTACATCCGGGATTAGCATATTTAAACCACAGAATGTAGGAGAATTTTAATTACGGAAAGTGAACTTTCAGCTGTATGTGATTTCTTTTGGCAAAAAAATTAAATCTGTTTGCCGAAAACGATCGGTTTGAATATAACGAATTTACTCATGTACAGTTTTTAAATGGCCAAAGGTATTTTTTAATCTTAATTTTCAACTTTTCCTTTGCTTTAGAGATTTGAAATAGACGCTCATGATAGACGCCATGGTAATCGTATAGCAACAACTATGGTATATGTAAGTTTATCATGTCATCCAAATAACTTATTTATACATTTTATAATATTTACGATAATCACAGTTCTACTTATTCTTTTATTCATTTGAATATAGTAAATATGCATTTGAATTTAATACTTCGTCCTTTGGAGTTCATTTAAAAAGCTGTGGATTAATTTCAAAGCTCTGAACTTCTTTATAGCAAAAGTGAATTTTTTAATCATAACTTAGTATTTAATTAGTATTTTATAGACTATTAAAAGTTTAGAAATTGGTTAAGACCAATATTCACTGCCTAATTTCGTTAATTAATGGTGAAATTCACAAAAAGATGGTAGACAAATAATTTCGAATAATTTAAACAAAATTAGGCCAACGAAATATATAGGGACCAAACACTCATTCAATAATTCCACGCAATATCATACAACGGTTATTTATTGCAGAGGGTTGGCGAAAATTACCACTTCAAAAGACTCTGTATTTTAGTAGTAATTGGATTTGGAAATAAACAACAACAACAACAACATGAATCCATTTTTTCTTTGAAGTTACATCCGATACAACAACTTAGTGCGGATACATCTACCTCCAGGTATACGTGAGAAGCCATTTTTTGCCCTAATCGTAAAATCATCTTGACGTTTCGTAAAATCATTCATATTGAAGAGTTTTTGTGCCATGGTGTCAATAGAGGATGAAAAAATTGACCAAAATAATGCAAAAGTTTGTAGGCGTCAATAGCACTGTGTTTATGACGAATGATTGTCGCGAAGAATTCTTATTTTATTTATTTATTTCAAATGGCAGGCGTTATGATA
>UZAE01000463.1:0-22771 GCA_900617975.1 Rodentolepis nana | reverse complement strand
AATATTTTTTGTGCAGTTTACAGTCAGGGAAAAGTAAATTAATGGTGTAAAATGCATTACACTGCATTTTATATTTAAGTGTCGGGGTGTGCGATAAACTTACCTCCACGTGGTGCACCCTGGGCAACGTATAATCATACGGCAAAAAAGTCTATTAACTGGCAGTTGACTTCTGACTTCAAACTACCCTCACCCCATTGTATGTCATATTCGACCCCTTCCACAGTACTCATCTAGCGTTTTCTCTGCCTTTGTGTCTGTCTGTCTCTTTCACATCTGTGAATCGCTCTTCTTTTCCCCTGACGAATTTTTCCCACTTTAATGTTCCTCCCTTCCCTGTTCCCCATCCCTCGACTTTCTGTTACTTGGATGTTCCGTCTACAGCCCGAAGTCAGCTAAAGAGCTAATGATAACTATCAAAATGCCTGCTATTTGAAAAAAATATATTTAAGTGTCTCCTTGTCGCTTCACTCTCCCCTGCGCCTTTGTAAAATTTAATCCTTGGTGTGTTGGAGGAATCACCAAAGAGTTCTTCCTCAGTCTAAACTCTATTGAACTGCTGTGCTCTGTTTGCTGAAACTAAAATGCATTCCACTACCAGTGAACTATCCTGAAATTTGCACTCTACAAATTAGGGTGATCTTAAACCGACGTTTTCTTACGCATAAAAGCAGATTACTGTCCAGAAATTTGTCACCAGTTTCAATGAGAGTCATTTCAAAAATGTCTTTCAAGAAATTCACAGGTAGGGAAGAGGTCGAGCACGATCCTAAATTTCGTGGATCATTTTTCTTTTTTCGCAAACTATTTTCTCTCTCCGTCGGCAATGCTAACGCTTCCCATATAATTACATGTGTATAACTAATGTATTATTCAATTTAACTCATCATCTAATTCCTGGATCCGTCGGTTTCACACCATTCTATTACCTGATCAACCAAATTTCAAGTACCTCGACATGGTGCAAATGATCTTATATACCTTGATCTGAGCTAAAAAAACAAACAAATAAACTGTCTGCCTAACCCTTCCACCTAAATAATAGCTAACACCGAGGTCTGAAGATGCTTGCCTTCAATAAGGCAATTTTAGAAGTACTTAGTTTGATTGTCTCATTCCGATCATTACAATTGTCTTCTTCTTTGTCTGTATTATTCTCACAATCTCACATACGTGACAATTTTGGTCCAGTTTTGAATGAGCGCAGGCCGGAAGTAGTTCATTTGAATGTCTGTTGTTGTTTTGGGTTTTTTAGGAACTTCGGTCTCTCAAGTTAGAAAATTAAATATTGGTTTGTCCCATCAATAAATATGCGGTTTAAGTTAACTAACTCTTCGCTCGTAAGTCAATTACTTTCTCATATTCAGAAACAATCTAGTTTAATAAGTTAATGTGCCCCCTTTTAAATAACTTTTTAATGTAAGCACTTCAAATTATCTTATGCCTTAGGCTCTAATTTTTCTAAGGCTGGCAGTTTACTAGAATTCCAAATATAGAATTCTAAGCAAACTACGTTGTACTTGGCTCAAACAAGATACCAATAGACCGAGGAATTAAGTCAAACAGTCATCAACCCTCACCAACGAATGTAGGGATCACTTCATGAGATTGGAATTTCAAGAGGATTAATTTAATCAAAACTGATGACCTGAATCCAGTTCGTAATTCTTCCTGTTCTATTATTCATTTCCCGCCCCATCGGAACCGTTTTCGTCGTTCTTATTTTTGTGCGCTGCCATGGCAATAATAACAGTATAAAATCTTATGAATATTTCAATTTTTAAATTATTTTATTATCTGCGAAAACACAGGTCGAGAAATGGATCTCATTAATTGAATATAATTAATTAAAAATAGCAATGGAAGGAAAATCTCCAAAAATCCTAGTTTATCTTCACTAGTAATCATTTAATTTCAAAGTAGGCCAGTAAATTAGTAAAAACATGGTATTTATTTTGCTAAATTTTGTCGAAAATACTATCTTCAAAGAGTTATTTTAAAATCTAGATTAATCTTAGAGGAAACCGCGTACCATTGACCCTCAAATTATCTGACTATAATTGAATTCTGAACTCTTCTGTTAACCTTGAGTTAATTTTGAAATGACCACAATATATAACTAAATAAAAAGAGGAAAAATTTAATTAATTCTAATTTCTTAAAAAGTCGTGCTTTCCATCTGAATTTCTTCATTTTGTTCAATTATCCTAAAAAGGATAAAATTCATTTCGGTCCAGTGTTTGATGTCAATAGATGTTTATTAAGAAAAACGACATACAAGAAATAATAGTAATTGATTTTCAATTGCGGCTAAATTTCCATTTGTAATAATTTGGGTTCGTACATTTACCATGAGCATCTCGATTTAATACCATCTGCCAGAAATTGGTGGTAATCTTAAGCCCCCCCCCCCACACACACACAAATGTGTGAAAATGACCCACTTCTGGATCAAGACAACCAAGATCAAACACCTCACTGACCGCAAACTCGACCATATTTCTGACACACTTAATAACCAACCCCTACCACTTTTGCTACCGTCTGGGAAGGACTTTTTTAGTGGGAGTTGGCGTCCGTTTGACTGTAGCATTACACATTAGAGCGCGTAATAAGTAACGCACCAAAGATCAATGATTTGGAACAGGCGTATTTAATAACGTGAAGGAGTTAAGATTTGAATTCATTAATCACTAAGTTGTCCACTTCTCACAATCGTTAATAACCCCAATTCCCAATCTTTCGGATGAATCCATGATTTCAGAGGTTGTTAACTTTTTGAATGATCATACCATGAGGTTTTGGGAAGGTAGTTTAGACATTTGAAATGAGTAAATTCAAGGTAGATCCTGATATCGTTATCTTGTATCCCCTTCGTCCTTAAAGTGGATCAGATGGCAGACCTCTTTAAGGGCATAACTTCTTAATTGTCGGAGTTGTGCTAAGAGCACACTTGGAGATTGCAACACTTTAATTGTAACATTTTGGTCATGAAATGTAGAATTCACTTTGGCGCTAAAAATGTGTTTTCCACATTTTTCTCGCGAAGAAAATTTTAGTCTATAAAAAATTAGAACTATATCTTCGATTCAGCCTAAGTTTTGGAACGCTTTGTGGGAAAATTATGCCGAATACCTTCCTCAATTATGTAATATATCATTTGACAATAACTTTCGCATATCTGTCATTACTCTTAATTGGTTGATAATTTTTTTTGCTATAAACAAGTTATTCAACTTAACTAATTGGCATTTAAACAAATAATTTATAATAAATTAAATTTTGTCAGATTCTTAACAATAAATTTATCGCATTCTTACTTTAATTCAGCTTTTAATTTGGTTTAAGTAAAACGCGAGAAAATTTTATGACATTTGATCCTTTTCCTCTCATTGAGCGCGCGTTTTAGTCAAAGCAAACTGTCATAAGCATGTGTGCGTACAATTATTGGTTGGGCGCGCCATCAATTATTATCCAATCAGATGGCAGCATAGATGCGACGAAGAGCACCAAGATAGGCTTAAATTTCTTCGATAAAATACAGCAGATGACCCACCTTTTAGAGCATTTGAGTCAATTTCTGTGATGAGATCAACCTCTTGGAATCAGTACTTTACGTAAGCTTCGAATTTATAATTTTATATCCCCTAAGAGCCACTGAATTGCAACAACACTTTCAAGTCGATCAGAACGGTTATTATGTACCACCAGCATATATCCAAGAGTACAAACGATATCGTTGTTATTGTGGATCAGATCATCAAAATTTGCCAAATTTAGAGCCATTAATTGAGAATCCATACTCCAATGATGGTGCTTTTGTTCCGATTGAGGCAGGGAGCAATAGAGGAATTAGTCGAATAAGTGAAGCAACTTCCACAGCTATATCAAATAGCGACGGGGCTTCTGTATGTCCCACATTAACAGCTACTAGGGAGAAGTCAAAGAATGCGGCTCGCATGCGGCGAAGCAATGAGAATTGTGAATACAAGGAACTCTCCCACTATCTCCCTTTACCTTCAGATGAAAAGATTGTGCTCGATAAAGCATCTTCCATCCGACTCACAACCAACTTTCTTAAAATGAGAGCTCTACTTTCTTCAAGTACGTTAGAGTTGTATTTTTAACTTACGAAAGTCACTTAACCAGTATTGATAATGAGCATGTGGGATTACAAACTTACATCAAATAGTTTTGTAAGTATTTAGTATTTGAATGTAATTCGAGAGGGAATAGATTATCGCAAGGCTGTGCTTACCTTTTCATATAATATCACCTTAAAAATTGTTTTTCATTGCTTAAAGCATTCACAATAAGCACGAAGTGCTTAAAATTTTAAAATTCCTGTAATTCCCTGTTTTCATAATATTCTTTACTTCTGCTTGAAATTTTCATAGATATACAAGGGAGTTAAGGCAGACGACATCCAGACGAAAAAGATGGCAAAGTGGATTCGAAAACTGTTTCCTAGTAACTGATGTTTTAGATTGGATTTTTTAAATCTGACACCTTTTTGTAGCCACTATTATTGCAAAGGTTATTCATGAAAGGGAGGAAGCAGTAAAATATTGAATCGAGAAAAGGAACGGAGCTCGTTTAGGAGTCCAGAGAAAAGTTGAGAATGGAAAATCGTGCCTATTTTGAATGCTGGAAGCTTTAGGCTGCCGACTTTTGTTAAAGAGAAGTAATTCACTCATTGTTAACAAAGCGATCAAAACTTTCATTGCTTAATTGCTGGGTGAAGGCAGGTATGATATATTCAGAAGTTGTTGAAGAGTTTACTTAATTGGAGGGATTGACGTGCCACATTGAACCATTTATGCCCCTCCGATCATCAGGTAGGCGAAATTAACTAGAATTCTGAGTTTCAATTTGTAAGGTGATAGAATCTTTTCATTACTCAAATCGTCACTCTAACCGAGACGAGTTAGGTGAAGATCGGTCAGATGGCGGTAGATATGACCATGTTCACTAAACCATCTTGACTCAGATTGCTTGAACAAATACTCTTACATCTGAGTTGTGTCTAGAATGAAGCTGAACAGTGACCCACACGTCCTTGTGACTTCATCAATAATTTTTCTTTATTTATTTGGTTTATTAGAAGAAAGAAGTGATCGAAGCACAATGCCAAAGCAAACTAGCTTGAGTACCGCAATAGAAGATGTGCGTCCTTATTCATATTGTTGACTAATTATTGGTTATCGTTAATTCAATTATTGGCAATATTTAGGCTCTGGATGGATTCCTGGTGGTTTTATGTGGGGAAGGTTCAATCCTTTATATCTGTGATACAATAAAATTTATCCATGGCTTATCCAAGGTACGATTTTATTAATTTGATTAAAAAAATTGTATACTATTTAAATCGGTCAATGACAGTATTGGAATGAAATGTCATTGTATTTTAAATTAAACTCTTCCTTTTAATAAATATAGTGGGAGATTACGGGGACTAAGTTTCTAGATATTGTAAAGAGAGAAGATCAAGAGGAATTTCTTCAAAATCTCCACTTAACTCCATGGGAAGAAGGCGAAATGGATTGCATTAATAAAGGTATCCCCTTGATTTGTCTCCTTATCTTAATCACACCTTCTCCCATAGATTATTCCTTTGTACGCCGATTTGTTATTAGGATAAAGTGTCTCCTAACTAAAAGCAGAAATTCTCTCAGTTGTGAGGGCTATAAAGTAAGTAGCTACTCCCAAAATGACAACGTTAATAGGCTATTCATTTTGAGGGTCATATCAAGGCGAAATTGGTTCAAATCAATGAAACTCTTGTTAAGCAAGTGCAATACCTTATCGGGGTGGCTCATACTTTGCCTGTTGTGAGCAGAATATCCATGGAGGTAAAATTGAGCCGTGATATGTTCATGTTTCGTGCTGGATTGGATCTGAAGCTCTCATACGTTGATGACCAGTAAATCAAAGCATAATACCTGAATAAACCATCAAATTTCACCAAAGAACTAACGGTGTTATCAATCTTGCATTTAGAATTGAAAGATTAACCGGGTACCTGCCTAAAAATGTGGTTGAAAAATCCCTCTATGATCTGATTCACTGTGGTGACGCAGAGGAAGTTTCAGAAGGCCACAAGACACGTAAGATTTTTTCTCTCCAATAGGGTTCTGAGGCCCCATGATGCCAGCTAAAACCTTTTTAACAGTTTTAGATAAGGGTCAGGTGATATTTAAACTGTTCCGATTGCTATGTTTAAACGGCGGATGGATTTGGGTCCAGGCATACGCAATAATTCTGAGAGGTTCGGGGGTGTCTAAACCAGACTTTATTGTCGGGTTTGCTAACGTCCTAACGTAAGCTCATTTATCGCGTCTATTCCCCCCCCCCCAGTGGTTGTGAATTATCCTCTATTTTGTCTGTTTTTTTAGAGGCATTCAAGGAGTTAATATGAAGTTAGATGTATGCCAACTTGGCGTTGGAGCGGAGAGATCATATGAAAATGAAATTGTGCCAAATAAAGCCCGCCGGAAACGCCGATGCCCTGCATTCGAATTGGATGAAGATAGCACACCAGAGAGCTACTCAATTAGCGAAACAATATTCACTGAGAGATTTAGCTCCAACTCCGATCATTACAATCCAAACAATAGCACTATGAATCCTAATTGGACACATTATCATAAGGTTCACGAGCCAACTAAGTCGAGACAAGGGATAAGTATTGATACAGCGCATTCTGAAGGAAATACTGTGAATCTTCCACCTTCTTTGGTTGTCCATAGCTTCATGGAACAATTGAGTATTAAAACATCCGCAAATTCCACTTGCCATGGGAATTGGTTGTATCCTCTTCATTTTCACCGTCAATATTGACCTAATTTTAGTATTATTCAATATTTTTAAATATATGTGACTATTATGACAATTCGATTGTTTAACTGAAAAATGGCAAGTCAGCACGAAGATTAAATACTTGGCATAGAAAATGTTTTAAGATTTCACACAAATCTGTCTGTATAATTAAAACATTGTCCATGATTATGGTTATCTCATTTTACCGTGCTACAGAAATTTTAATAACGAGTCTGGACGTAATTTTAGCAATTCCGACGGCGAGTTGATCTTCAACCAACAAATACATGTGAAAATAATCCCCCCACTTGAAATTTCTCCGAACAACTTCACTTTGGCCTGAGTCGTTTCTATCTCCAGTCGTGGACATGCTACTTGCCTCTTTAAATCTGCCTCGTAGACTGGAGCAGATAAGTCACTTCAAGAGAAATGTGTCTCCGCGATTACCCCCCCCCCCACCCCCTGAATTTCTAACCGTCTTAAAAATGTGACTTCCATAAAGTGTAGTCAGTCATCGTACAGCTAACAAAAGATAAGCTGTTTAAAATTCTGTACATAGAAATTGATAGTAAAATGAATTCATTTAAAAATGAAATAATAAGGAAACATATCATAACAAAGGTGTTCAAAACTAGGGAGAAGACAGGTGAGGGGGACGTGGGCAAACATTGAGCATAATCATGGGGAGAAAATGTTGGATTTATTTTCTTGGTAAATTGGATCAACACAGCAGGGGACTGCGCCAAGTTGATCGTCCTGAGTGACCCCGAAAATGTGCATAAGCAGGGTGTTTAAAACACCTGCAATTTTGGTTCCATTTTAAATGTTTTAAACCGAATAGATGTTTGATTCTAATGCATAATAAGCGTTTTCGTTGAGTAATTGTCAAGTTAGTGAAGGTCAAACAATGGACGCCAAATGTCACGCTCATAAAAAGTGGTTTGAATAGTTAAAACATGAAAAGAAACAGTAATATTATGATGAGATTACATTTATATTTCATATGGAGAACAAAAGGCGTACTGTGAAGATTTAAATAAATGAAACGAAGATCAAGATCGAAATATATTTCTGCTTTGACATTCCTGTTGTAGTAATTTTGAAATTACTAAAGGCCAATAAAATATAACGCGATTGCAACGAATGTTCGATCGTAAAAAGGATAATTCTGACCTGGTGGCAGCCTTTGAAGTAAGGAGAACTACCACTACTTTCTGAAGAAGTTTTCATTATTCGATTTTAAAAACACTTGTTAGTGGTAGAGGGGAATCATTCGGAAGCTAAACGTGTGTGCAGTGATTTCCTGTAATTCGTTGAATTTGGCAGGCGTAATCACAGGTTAACTTGATGATTAATTGGTGGGATGGCGAAAACTTGGGGCAGAGGGGAAGGAACAGGGTGAGAGGGGGAAGACATAGGTGGTTTAAAGTAGTCTCAACCTCTCCCCCCTTCCTCACCCCCCCCCCCCCCAATTCGAAAGGGTGTCGGAGAAGGGGGAGGTGGGCTATTCACGGATTCCTCGTTTGTGGACGTTCTCCCCTCCCCCCTCCCCCCCTAAAAAGTAGGTGAGACTCCTTCAAATATGTTCCACCACTTTCAAATAAAAAAACTATTCGACCAATCGGTAGATATTGATATTCAACTTTATATGCGTATTCTAGGCTTCTGTTTAACAAAACCCAAAGTTCAAGAGAAAATGGGGGAGGCCTTTCTTTTCAATTAAAGAAGAAAGGGGCATCGGCTTCAAAAGAATTTTCCACTAATTACGGCATCTGTGGTCCATTTTGTGAAATAAGTTTCCTGTCTGCTTTGCTAGTATTAAGAGGTCTATTTCCTTTTGCTATGGTCTTCGATTGGTAGATATTGCTAGGCTACATTTGACGTAGGCTTGGTGAAGTAATTTAAGTTAATCTAAGGCTAAACATAGGCCTTTAGGGGTTTTGGCGAATCACGAATACTTTTTGCCTGGAAAAATAACTTATCAGATCAATTTTAATTACTCATAGAAGTGCCCACTTGTTAAATTGCATCAAATTTAAAGGTCCTTGTCTTGCCAAGCCGTCAGAAGTAATGCGGATTCTCGTTTTGCCTGAAAGGATAGGCACTTTGTAACTGTCCTTGGAAGTTTATTTATTTATTTATACCAAATGGCAGGCGTTTTGATAGTTATCATTAGCCCTGGAGCTGACTTCGGGGCTTCATGAAGAGGAGAAGGGACACCAAAGTGACAAAAAGTTGAGATGGGAGACAGAATAATAATTCACAGAGGTAAAAGAGACAGACAGACAGACACAAAGGCATAAAACAAGGTAAGATAAGTACTGTGGAAGGGGTTGAATATGAAAAATAGTCGGGCCATAGAAATTTGAAGTCAGAAGTCAACTGCCGATCAATAGACTTTTTTGCCGTATAAGTATACGTTGCCCAGGGTGCACCACGTGGAGGTAAGTCTATTGAGCAACCCTTCTGCTACGTCCCCTGTTTTCTGATGATAGATTCGGTGATAATGAGTGAAGGTTCAGGAGGAAAATTCCTAAAAAAGTGTCGCAGTTAAATAAGGTTTCTATTTACCGTGGTTCTTCTTACATCGAAAATCAAAAGTTGGGTTTTAGCACTGGGACAACGCATTTTTCACCAGTGGACTATTCAAGTTTCCTTGTGGGCTTGAAGAATTTAAAAAAAATGAATATAATAAGTTGGAGTAGAATAATGATGCAGATACTTAAAATAAGGAAGTGAACAAAGATCTGCGGTCAAATTGATTTAGCCATGCGATTCACTCTGGTTGGAAACTAGGTGTCTGGTGTCATGGTAAAATCTATCAAAGTAAAATATCATTTGCTGTAATTATTAATTGTAATAAAAATTGTGCAAAGACTAATTTTGGGAGTATTTGCTTATTCTAGCACCCATAAGCGAGAATTTTCCCGTGATTTCGCTTTAATTATGGCAACATTCGTTTCAAAAGATGGCAACAAGTAGTTTTAATGGTTTGCAAATGTTTTTTATCCTAAAACTGGATGGGAAGGTATTAAGAGGAGTGGAGAACTTTGAAGCAGAATTCTTCTCTTTAGTCAAATCGAAGAAATGATAAAGACCAGGCATCCTTCATTTATCCCCCGACAAAATCATTTTAAATGAAGAAGAGTATTTATCTATATGAGCAGTACACCTTAAATGACACTTAGAAGCAATTCATCCAATTGTCATATACATTTAGGAAAATGACAAGCCAGGTCACATTTCGAGAGCGCAGTTTCGGCCCGACTGTGCTCCAATTACCTGTTTCCCTCACCAGTTGACAATTCCTCCTATTCACCAACGAAAGTTGCAACTTTTGCGGTTGACTTCTACATCATTGTTAAATTGGAATTAATCATGGAAAATGTTAAGGTTGCAGCAGTAGCGGTAGCAGTGATTACTCAAGCGCAAGGGAAAAGTTGCGTCCAAGTCATTGAGTAATGGCAACATCGGGGGGCGCGCACATACACACACACACACACGCTAGGTGACATTTCGATACGTGCTTCTCTCTTTGCAAGAGATCACCGCACTACCAGGAATGGGAATTTCGGTGGTGAGGTGAGCACATGAGTGCATGCCTTCTCTAAAACTGGGACACGCAGGTGGCGTGGGTAATTTCGGCGGTCCTTCAAAATACACACACACACACACACACACACACACACACGCACACAACATGCGAGACGCTAAACGATGATTTCCGGTACTTTTCATGTGTATACAGCTCCAGTAAGCATGTGCTTATGCATACAGCACGAGGTGTCTACCAAAGAAATGATCTGAATACCCTTCAAAATATAATGACAAGTGGCAGAACAATAAAAAAATGGTGGAGGTTTCAGTACTGAAGACAAAAGTTCAGGGCAAACAGCAACAGATAGGATTTCATTATTTTGCATTTTTGAAATCTCTTCAACTTCCATTTCGACTAAATGTGGGAGAGGGCGAACTCTTAAATGAACCAATTTTCTATTTAGATTTACAGTGTTGTTTAGCAGTAGGGAGCTTTATCTTACTTACAACGATCAACAATTTAGTCATTCAAATTTTTCTTCGAAAAGGATTTGAAATCTCACCTTAATAAATGCTACAGTGAGTGAGTTTTGTGCGGAGAAAGGAAAGAAATCGTTTACTTTTTAATAGAGATCAACTTTCTATTGAAATTCACTGAAATCCAATGGTTTCAAATGACACATTTATGAATGTTTCAATATTAACAAAATAGGAGAGTTAGCAAAATGTTGCCTATTAGATTCCATGGAGGACTATAAAGAAAACTCGCAGAAAGTCATAGATTAGGACAAAAAGCCAGTCCTTAGTTTGATCGGATCGTCATGACTAAATCATCCAGGAGTATCAATTCCAGTTTTAAAGTAATTTGATCGAAAAAGGCAACTAATGCTATTGAACAATCCGCAGAATCACTGCTTCTCGGTAGCAGTGAATACTAAAAACTTCCAGTGGCAGTTGAGCTAGATTTATTGGAGTAAAATAATATAGTCCCGGATATAATTGTTAAATTAAATTGAGGAAAATTAATAGTTTTAAAAGGGTTATTGCAGAAAATAAGCGGGTTTAGTGGGTCTCTTTTAAGGAATCTATGCAGACAAATGGGCCTTATCTGTGTCCCAACTATAATGCTCACTGTTATGACTATGAATGTGTTTTACGTTTAAATAAGGTAAGGAAAATAATTTTGAAGGCGTTTGAAGGAGACATGTCCATAATTGAGAGAGGTAAAGATAATTTCAGTCAATGAAGATGGGCACATTGGTTAAGGTCATGGATCATGCACGCAACCAGTGTCATAAGCAAAGAACCGACTGAGTTAGTCATAATTTATTGGAGAGGAGGTAAAATGCATGTTTCACTTTACGATCGGCCACTCATGAGCTTGGGAAGTTTAGATGAGTAAATTAGCAAAAAATCAATTCCAATTAATAGATTTTGCACTATTTGCTTTGCTAATGTCTTCTTTTAATAAAAGTAATTATTTAAAATTTGATTTCGGAATTCATTCTAGTCACTAAATAGGGAATAGGAATTAATAATACGCAAGCTTCAATGATTATTATTGCTGAATTTTATTAATCAACCTCAGTGAACGTGAGCTTCTGATAAATATTTATTTATTTATATCAAATGGCAGGCGTTTTGATGGTGATCATTAGCCCTTTAGTTAATTCCAGGCATCACAGAGGGGAAGGAACATCAAAGAGAAAAAGCCGAGAGGAAGGGGGGGGGAACAGAAAAGTGTTTCAAAGACGAAGGTAGAAAAAAGGTGAGGTGAGTACTGCGGAAGTTGTCGAATATGACATAGAGTGAGGTAATGATAGTTTAAAGTGAAAAGTCAACTGCCGGTTTATATACTTTTTTGCCATATGAGTATACGTTGCCCAGGGTGCACCACGTGGAGGTAAGTCTATCGCACACCCCGCTTTTGTTAAATATTTAATGATTTTCTATTAAGTGGAAAGTTACTTAAAAATTCTTACAAATTAAGATTTATTTCCACAAAAAATATGGAAAGAATTTCATTCAGATAATTAATAAAATTTTTGCTCTAATACCGGGACTCCATCTCTGTTTTTATCTTTTAAAGCACATATTCTCGCATTTTCTTAACCATTTTTTACCTTACTGTTTAATGAAATAGAAAATTAAAAAAATAATTTTTAAATAAACGATTAAATTTAATTGCTTAAGTGAATTTTATTACAGTTTATTTTGCTGAACAAAGATTTTTTGGCAACATTTCTTTTGATCCTCCAAATCGTACTTTAACACATTTCCACTGAGATAGGGAATCAACGTATTTCCCTATCATTTATTGATTAGAGATGGACTTTGTGAAGTAAGAGGAAGAAGTTAAAAATCAAATATTTTACGTGAATTTTATTGTGAATGAACTGCAATGCATCTGCCAGTTTCAAGTCCCACATAGCGGCTTTTCTCAATAGGAGGGTACATATATATCGAACTTTCGATTAATTCATACGCCCAGCAATTTTGGAACATCATCGATTTAAGCTCATACTGAATCCAAGAAAGATGCAATAACTGTTCACAAATTAAAAAAATAAATAGCTGTCTATTGGCAATTAAGAAATTCTTTCCAATTTTCGCATCACTCAAAAAACTAACACATGCTTGTTGGAATAATTTAACTCATTAAAGACAAATAGCGCCTGAGGCCCATTATGAGAAACGCCTCAAGAATTAACGTTTGTTTTGCTCACAAGCTGAGAGAAATGCCTTCTTTTTACATCAATGAAAAATTTTAAAGTCTCTATTTGAAGATTTTTTGAAATTTAATAAAATAGTAACGATCAAAATATAGATGATATTGCTACCAATTCTTAGCGCGGTAAATGTACACATAGGCAATTGCGGTTTTTTGTGCAGTTGCCAACATATAAGATGCCAGGCACTTGCGAACACATTTTATTCAAGCGTTTGAGTCCGCGGCACGGGCCTATCGATCACTTTGTCACACTTACCAGTGTTCTGTAATGGCTCAATTTAAGTGCCTGTGCAGACACCAATCAATGGTCAGTCTCTTATTCTTGTACCTGTTGTAAAGTATACATGTGGTCTACCCTATGAAAGTGGTTTCGAATTAGTGGAAAGGTCAAATTTGCCAGTGTCTATCAGACTTCTATTTCCACAAACAAAACCCAGCGTCTCCATGACTGGGTGACCTCGTCTTCTTACAGCAGTCTTTTCTCGAAAATGAATTTCCTGAGTTTGAAAATTTTTTTGCCAATGATCATGTTTCCTGTTACCTTTGGGACATTTACATTGGTCACATCACCATTTGAATTGTGCATTTAAGGTTAAGTAATTGGTAATCCCATAGTTACTAAGATTTAATTTGAAAAAAAGGGCCCATCCGTGTAGGGTTGAAATTTGAGGGGAGAGCCAAGTGGGTGTGCGATAGACTTACCTCCACGTGGTGCACCCTGGAAATATGCCTTCACTATCAACATCTTATTTGGAAGCGGAGGGGTGTGTGCGATAGACTTACCTCCACGTGGTGCACCCTGGACAGCGTGCGATAGACTTACCTCCACGTGGTGCATCCTGGGCAACATACACTCATACGGCAAAAGTCTATTAACCGTCATTTGACTTCTGACTTCAAACTACCATCACCCACTGTTTGTCATGTTCAACTACTATCACCGTACTCATCTTACCTTTTAATACCTTTATGTCTGTCTCATTTATATCTTTGACAAACTTCTGTCCCCCTCCCCCTCTCTACCTTTTTTTCATTTTGATGTTCCTTCCACTCTGTGAAGCCTGAAGCCAATTAAAGGCCTAATGATAACTACCAAAACGCCTGCCATTTGATATAAATAAATAAACTTTGAAAAAAGGTAATATATTAAAAAGACTCTTACCCATCTCATACACTTGCTTCTGAATGTAAGAAGATAAAAGAAGATTCAAAGAGGTAGAAACCATCTTGCAAGTAAACCAAATGTTAAGGCTCGAAATATTGCAGACAGGTTAAATATTAATCATATCGTCAACTCAGTCTTAAGCACCATTTTTATTCTTATTTCATATGCTAAGATGTCGTTCCAGTAAATATTCTTTCTTTGATAATAGGTAGACAATTGGATTATATTTAATCAGCTGACTGATAAATATCTGCTTTAGCCTATTTCTTCTTTTCAAATATTTGCATATTGAAAGAAGCGGTGAAATAATTCATTTTAAACTCACAATGCAACGGAAGATATAAGTGACGCCTTGAAGGAGTTTCTTGGATGTCTGCTAATTGGTTCAGGCATGGAAACCTCACAAAGGTAGTCGCTTCCTTTAAACCACTGACTCATTGAATGTCCATTTAGATTGATAGTATCTGACATAAGCACAAGTTTAAAGGGTTTTTAAATCATGTCATGCTCTGTAGAAATCGATTTTACTTGCTAAACTCAAAATGAGACTACTAAATTAAGATCAAATATGAGTGGGTATTAAGTGGTGCAATTTGATAGGTTGGGTGAATTTTATTAAAGTTAAAAGTATCAATATGCTAAAATTCAGTATTTGTAAACATGGGAAGTTTTGTTAAAGTGACAGATAACGATTTTGCCAATATTTAAGTCCATTAATTCAATTCTGAGGTAATCTTACACTTGAAAATAAAGAGTTCATACAATGGGACAATTTCCTCCACCTAAAGACTGAGTACTTTGAGTCTTTATGAAGGGTAGAGGAGAGGCATAAAGTAAGTCCGGAAACAGTCAATAGTTCTTGAGTATGCAGATTGTACGTTTGCTTGCTGTGATTAATTTACCGATGATTTTCCACCCCACACTTCACTGCAAGGAATTTTTGATAGGAGATTTGATGGAGCCAATTAAATGCCACCCTACCCTACAACCTTAATCTGGTGAATAATAAAAAGCTAAAATTACATTTTGTAAAGTGAAATAGCCAAAATTCATTATAATTCTCACTGTTTTACTAATCTCCACGCGTCAAAATTCAATTTTTCCCATTCCTGAAAGTTTGCAAATCTATAATGGCTTGGTTAGCATATCCCCACCTACCTTTTTGTATAGGATTCTTCTTCAGACGGACCATTTTCCTAACAAACTGACAGCCTTCCTCTGCAGGAACGCATAAATCCATTAATTCAATGACAAATTCGCATTGGTTCCTTACCTCTTAGTTATTGTCATGGAGATTATACATTCTAAAAGTACACCTACGTTAGCTGACAGTGCTGGAAAAGGTATCGACGTTTGTGCGGTAAATGCCATAATGAAATCGTATTCTAACAGCCACCCTCATTGATTGCTTTCTTTTGTGACAGGCTATTAAAAAAAATTACTGTTACAATGTCTAATTGTATCACTCATATCAATTTGTTTAAATAGCTCGACTTCCAAATTTATGAATTTCATAAATTGGCCAGAAAGTGTTAATTAGGTCAAGGTCAATTATTTTGATTTACACGATGATTAAGGCCTTTCCATAGTGTTGTAAAACTTCTCGTGTTCTTTTTAATGTTAAGTTTTCTGTGAAAAGAATTAACATGAACGTGATGCCTTTCTGTGTGAATATTTCGTAGTCGGTGCTGTACTTCAAATAGGTCTTTGGGAATTGAAGCTAGATTTATGAATAAGTTAAGAACTGCAAAGTCGATAATTTTATGACCTTTAAACCACGCATAACATGATGGTTAGTTGGAAATTCGACTCACACCTTCAATTCCTGCCTTTTCAGCAGCTTCTTTAAGGAATCAAAGAGCCTTGCATTTCACAGGAGAGCACTCGATAGTTGCAGTATTTCTGCTCCTGACTCACCGTTCGGTCTCCTTTGTACTGTCTGGCTACTGACTCACACATCTGCCTTTGCTGTCAGGACCTCATCAACGAGCAAATGATGCGAATGCTGCCTGTTACCCCCCCCCCCCTCTCCCCCAACCCAAGTAAGCATTTCTCAGTACTGACGTCTACCTCTCTCCCCGTCCCCTCTATTAAAGCGATTTTACTTGGAATTTTGGTCACTTTAGTGATGAGCACGCTATCTCGTCCATCCAACGTCCCACATTACTTCACTTTTCATTTCCTGGGTAACGCATTGGTACCAGTAACAATTATCACCTCCGTCCGAATACTTTATTATTAATAAGTAAATGTGGGATTGCGTAGAAATGAATCAATTTTAAGTAAATAAATAAAATTAAAATTGCTTCTATAATTTTTATTTGGTGAATATATTCATAGATGTAAAATTGGTTTATACCAAGCCGCTAAATGTCTATCTCCAATTTGGACGATTTCCTCGAAGTGCACATGGCGCCAATGTGAAAACATAAATTACTCCTCAGTCTCCGGAATCGTGGCGCATAATTTAAAGTGGTCACTGAAATCTCACAGGATTTCTTTTTTTTATTTCATATATGTTGCATTTCGCAAATAGAACTCGTTGAAACTTATAATTCATACATGTTTTAAACACCATTTCATTAATGAAATAGCAGAACTAAACAATGCTTACTGATGGCCAGGACACGGCACTTTTATTAGAGCATTTGGTCTTATTTGTTTTAGGATTTGAATGAGACACTATTACTACTGATTAATAACCGACAAGCTAGTAATGAATAGTTCTACTTAATCTGAAATAAGTAGCGGTTCTTTCTAGAAAAAACCAGAGGTGTGACAGTAAGGTGCTTATCCAAATGCAAAAATACATTGAAAGGTAAAAAACTGGACTCTCCTTTTACCTTTAACGCCCGAATTATTTTCTGGAAAGTGTACCAAACCGCACTCACGCTTATCTCACAGCTGACTGATCCCGCCAATGGGATCACATGGCCATGTCTTTCGAAGTTCGATGTCCTCTATAACACCGTCACACGGACATTTGATTGAGTAATTTACACACATAATACCTTATCATTCTGCCAGAGTAAGTACGTTATCCATCTATTCTCTCATGTTTCACCTTGATCTCAATTTTGTCAATACCACAAATGCTATCAAAATCGGCACACCAACCACTTGCAGTCTTCCTCTGCAGAAATCGTATTAGCAGGCAGGCTGCCTTCGAAGTCAATCAACCTACGGACTAACTACCACACTTCCCACATTTCCTCCTACCATCTTCTCATCCACCTTCCTCCACTCAGCACCACTCGCAACCATTCTCGATCTGCCAACAAGACGTAGATGGCGTTGACTAATGACTACAAAGTAACCTATATTACAGTTCCAAACACATCGACATCTCAGAAAAGAATATTTTAGGGAGGAGAGAGGGAAAAATCACCAGATATATTGATAAGTCAATCATAAATTCAATAAAATAGGAATTTTGTTAATCTAGTCATCCTCGGTTGTTCTCCAGCACAGGAAAAGACGACGAAGGCGAGTACACAGTCTCTTGAATAACCGACGACGTGCAGAGGGCGATGAAGTGGCACAAACAGCATCTAATTGAGGAAAACGAAAAAGCCATTCATAAGAAATCTCATACAGCGTTTCCGATCTATCACTCATTCTTAAACAATTAAACACAAAGCAAACCATCGTACCTTCGGAATCCACAATGGAGAGATGTGGAGAATTGGAGGTGGGCTCATCCTCTTCCACTGACTCACACGAACAATTCAGAAGGAAAGGAGACAGTGCCGATTCAATAGAATCCGGCTTCTCCGGTTGCATTCCATATTCCAATCTATCAACACTCATCCTTTTGATTTCAAATGTTCCTCTCAGGTCTCTGCCTCTAGACTCGATCTCTTCCACCTTCTCCTCCACCTCCTCTCCTGCTCCTTCTTCTTCTTCTTCTTCTTCTGCTACCCACTCATCACCACTTTCTTCGGACATCGTTCCACGTGTAGTTACTTCGTCAGCAAGAACGTATTCACTCTCCGAGTTAATTACTTCCTCGTTCAACCAAGGAAAATCTGAAATTAAACAGTTCCCAGATCAATACGTTTGCCACCCCATGACTGATGAATCTATTGGCA
The DNA here is from genome assembly GCA_900617975.1 of Rodentolepis nana. Taxonomy (NCBI): domain Eukaryota; kingdom Metazoa; phylum Platyhelminthes; class Cestoda; order Cyclophyllidea; family Hymenolepididae; genus Rodentolepis; species Rodentolepis nana. Next base: position 4,428 of record UZAE01000463.1, on the reverse strand, counting down.
CTTAGAAAGTCATTATAAAGAACTGGATTACACTACCTCAATCAGCAGATTGATTGAGATTGAGACAATATCTGCTTTTCAAGCTTATGTTGAGAAGCCTGTTGGTCAATTTTTTACCTAAAGAATGCAATTTATCCCTAACTACCTCTTGTTGGACTGCGATATTTTCCCAACTCATTTACTTATATACGTCCTTAAGTATTCATCAAAGCAATAGATTCCATCTCCATGAGTTGTGCAAGTATCCTCTTAACTAGATCTTAACACTCACCACACATCCTCCTTGGTCCTCTTCTCGTCACAGAAATGGTAGGCAGGGAGTCGGACTTTGTTGGTGGTGGAGGGGGTTGTGAGAGTATCTCTGCCATTGAAGGAATTGCCTCTTCATTCTTTGTCTCGCTCACACTTCCTCCCTCTGATTTCAGTTGACTGTTTTCCATGTGTTCTATGAAGAAATCAGGATAGAGAGGTGCTTTTATTGATGCTCGTAAATATTAACGCGAAATCTCAATTCTTCTGGTATCATTTTATCAACCTCATCGATATCCCTTCCTCTCTCCCCCTCCCTCTCTTTCACTCACATCTTCTACCTCAATCATCCAAACTTGAACTTGGTAAAGCCTTCTGATCCCTTCAAAAACCTAACCATAAACGAAGTTTGGTACCGAGGTGTGCCAAATGATGAATGCAAGTTCTATCAAGAATTTTCACTGCCAAACATCACTCATGACTCTGAGCCAAAACAAAATCTCCTGAATTCAACCACCTAAAGAAGGTACTTCGAAGTGCACCTTTAGTTGACAAGCGTTACATGACGTCGACATTAAACCACCTTCACCAATCACATGCCTGATTCATCAAGCCCAACCAACCATCAAACCATCTTCCTCCCACACCTCCATTTACCCTCTATCCACATGCCTTTCCTCTAAAAGTACGATTTCAACTATCGATTCAACTCAAATGGTCCAATTCAAAACAGTGAACTAACTATAACACCACGAAACACGAATTTAACAGAACACACACACACACACACACACACACACGAGAATGCAATGGGAATCTAACTGCTTATGCCCAGATCAAAAGCACCTCCTGCAGTGTTTCACCCTTGAATCATTTCAAAATACGTTTTCGCTTAAGATATCTAACGAAAGCTATGTTTGATCGGTTCTCACTCATTGAATCCGTCCTGCACTTTCATTGCCAAACACACCATTTGAAAGTTAGACACCACTCAGGTGGAAATAGCCAATACGCGCAACATACTGCAATTCATACCTTGTCTACAGCTCTTCCACTCTCCACACGTTCGAATGCATTTGAAAGTGGGACGCTCGTTTAGAGGAGAGGAGAGGGGGAGAGATGAGAGGAGAGGAGAGGAGAAAGAGAGGAGAAGCAAGAAAGGCAATAAAGACAATAACGACAACAAAGGCAATAAGTGCAAGAAATGCATAAAAGGACAGAATGACAAGAAAGATGGAAAGATACCATGGACGAGTGGAGGTGCTCTCCTTGGAAGAGACCAAGCAAGATGTGGAATGCTTCTGGTTACTTCGAGGAAGTCGGAAGAAGGCTTCTCAAGAGGCATCATCAAGTTGGAAGGACTTGTCGCATTCTGAAAGTGAGAAAGGTAAAGGTAGTATAAGTGTGGGTTGGAAAGTTTTAATTGGGGCAGTAAGTCGTGGAAGGGAGCGTTATAGAGCTTCAGCTCTCGAAGCAGAAGCAAATACGCATGAAGAGAACCAGTTGGAAAAGAGAACATTTCAGTCAAAAGTCAGCGAAATTATGAAGTTTGCATTTTGCTAATTAACGTGCATTGATCTCCTTATTATAAAATCAATAATTCCCTTAATTGTTGACAACACGTGCGCGTGAGCTAAAATACACGAGATATTTTGCTAACTCTGAGAATATTTAAATAAATATGCAATAATTAATGTGTTTTGACCTATTCAAGTCTTTGACCAAAACGTCGCACTTCTGTAATGATATTTTTAGTGTTACTTAATGATCCCCATTTAAATCCATGCATCTCCAGCATTTCAGTTCTCGGGACTTTCAGATATCCACAGAGAGTAGCCAAGAAACTCGTTTCATTGTCAATAGTTCACAAGAGGCAACATTTGGACACTTTTCATAAAGGCGTGTTGGTGACTACTTTTGGAGGGACATCTGTGAATGCGAAATCAATTCTAGAGTATTTGGTCAAGGAGATGGAAATGCTTTTCTCGCACACTTTGTTCTCTTCATTACTGCTTAAAATTGTGAAACAAAGAAATCTCATACACACTCTGACTGCCTCGAAGGTGTGGTCGTGTCACTTCGCGTGTGGAGTAAGTGCGTCGTGAACACTGATACCACCCACTCAATAGTCAATCAATAGTCCTTGATTGGTTTGACAAACCCTCCATTGTAATAAACTGTCTATGAACCCTGTCTGTAATACTCTTCCCAAATAAACGTATACCACGTCATACGTCTGTTTCCTTGGTACCTTTCCAATCTAGGAGAACGTACCATAGCGATTAGTGAGCGAAAGTCAAGGCTTTGTAGTGTAGTAATACACTACAAAATGGGAAAAATCTCATTCAACATGCCTTAGTGCACATTGGACATGAACTGATAACAGTGTCGTTTGATTCTCCTTCTTTCAAACAATGAAGAATAAAATGTTATTGAAGCTCAAATTCGCCCACTTGGAATATTCTCAGTTAGTATTGAAGTGATGGTTAAAGTGGTCACGGTAAAACATGCTTCACGAACTGCAGTTTATCCATGTCAATTTAAGAATGCAGGAAATTATGCTTCAAATGCCTTATTCTCTTTTTGATGATCTGAGTTTTCCTTCTAGTTTTAAAATATATTTTGAAATGCCTAATGCAACAAATCACTTTGATTATGTTCCTGTCACAGATTGTTCGATATTCCTTTAAAATAACATTATTAACGCTATCTGGGGTAAGAATTGTGATGAGATTTTAGCTAACCCAACGTCTCCGAATTCCGCCAATTAAATTACTATTTTTAAAAATGATATGATTGCTACTGGATCAAATTGGACTAAACCACCTCAATGGCCGATCAACAAATTTGACACAATTTGATGTGAAATAAAAGTGAAACGGAACATGTACAACAACTCGGTTTCTAAATTCATTCGTTTAGCTACTTTTTTATAAAGTATTCAAGTCTGTTTGACAATAACTAAGTAAAATAATACCATTCGTGTTCCCAATTTTTTTTAAAAATATATTACTTCTTCAGCTTAAGTTAAATTTTATGCCATTATCAGTAGAAATCAAGCGAACTCTGTGAAAGTTGATAAAATATGGAAAGTTTGAGTGGAAATATTAGTGAACAGTTTTAATCATGAGGCTAGATGATGCTCAACTGTTTGATCGATCCATTATCAATTCTATTTACGTCTATTAGCTTCACTGGAGGCCTTTCCGTAGGCAATCATTTACACTCGATTGGGACGTAATTGGCACAAGATTTGGAGTTCCTGATACTTCTTCAGTACTAACTGTGCTACACTATAATCATAAAATCTCTTAAAGGTATACGACCAAGGTCCAGTGGCAGAAAGGTGACTCAGTAGGTTTATTTAAGTGAGGCATAAAATGTATGTGTTTGAAGGGCCTATTTCGTCTAGCTTTTACGCATAAAGAAAGTGAATTTCAAGGACATGTAATTTGATTGAAGACAGCATTATATATTTTTACCCGTTCAGGAGATTACAGAATAGTATATCACGTTACTGGAACTTATTTGAGTAAAGTTAATTGCCCGTCAGGTATACTTCAAGGAGCGCTTATGTTATCTGAACACACGTATTTTTAACTACCTGTCGAAAGTGTCTAAGGACTCCTGTTTTTTACAGTCCTGGTTACCACATCATCATACCTTGTCGACTGCTAGTGGGATGCTGAAAGGATGCAAATCAGGCAGCTGAATGATAAAAGTTAGAGTTCTTTTAAGTAGATGGAATTCAATCAATTTCACATATGGAGGGCACAATTAGATATATCCGATTTATTTTCTGCTGAATCCCAATTAATGTGCATAATAAATAATATATATGCAGATAGTGAGCTAACGAAGAGTCCTGTAGGACACGTCATCGCAGCCTGCACGCCAGGATTGGGAGGTGCGACCGTAAAAACAGTGAAAATCATTAATCTCTTTTTGTTTAACCTAATCCCCCATCCTGATCATGACTAGCTCCCTGCGTGTACACTTTATCCGCAATATACTCACTGAATAAACGTGCTCCGTGCTACACGTCTGTTTCCTTTGTAGCTGGGCTATAGCTTAGCTGGTTCTGGGAGTCTAGCTAGATGTAGGAGGATCTGCCATAGAGATTTCTGAGTCAGTCAGGCTTTACTAAGGTAGCAATCCGCTACAGTCCCAAAGTTAAGT
>UZAE01000462.1:0-22784 GCA_900617975.1 Rodentolepis nana | reverse complement strand
GGGGGGAGAGGGCGTATAAAGGAGCATTAATGCTCTTTTGACGTACTATAAGTGATTCCGTTTTTAGAACACATTGAGCATCTCCATATGCTTTGTCCTATTATGAAGTGTACGTGACTTCGATTAGGGGAATTGTAGACGTATTTTCGCAATGCACTCGAAAATCGCTGCTTGAATTAATGGAAACTTCAAGACTGAAAGGGCTAATTTATCGTTTTAGACCTACGAATCACCATTACTTGGTCCAAAGAACTTTGATTCTGCAATAACGAACATTATTTTTAATCCAATTATTGGAGGCTAATCAGTGATCATTCAACTCCCTATTTCATTATACTAAGCTAAGTAAATCAAAGCTAATATCAACTATACAAATCGGATAAGGAATATAGATCTTTCCTTGAAATTACTCTTAAGGAGATTTCAGCTCAGAAAATGGAGATTTCTACCTGACTGAAGCCGAAATTGTCACCACTTTGGTCTTTAAGGCATTCCTGGGTTGATAAAGACACGTTTGCTTAAAGAGAAAGATAGTTGGTATCAGTCTGCCATTCACAAACGCGTCTGCTGGTCAAAGAAGGCATGATTAGCTGGTGTCACTCCTACAGCCCCCCCCCCCACCAACCCAGTTAACTTTGCCTTTCAATAGCGAGGAGACAAATAGCTCACCACGAGATTGGATAATCCTACTATCGAAAAATAAACAAAGTTTGCTCAAACTGAACTCCATATTTGAAGCCATGTATCCTCGTGGATCGAAAATTTACTCAAATAGAAAAAATACAATTTAATGAAGGATTGATCGATATCTACTTGCTCGCAGCTAAATTGGATAGTAGTGCGCCATTGCTAATAGAATCAACAAAGCAGCTATGCGTGAATATCAGTTTCTTTTTGGAGCCAATTGACAAAGCTTGCGGTCCTGCTGTGATTGAGATGTCAAGCTCCGAAATTTCGAAAAAATCAAAATACTCGAGAAAATTTTCATATTTTCTAATGTTTAATTTGCGTCGATATGATAGCCTAGTTGGTGGGGTCAGTATCGTAAACATTTCCGGCACAAAGCCACCTTTATGTTTATCACTAATTCAGTTGTTGAAAAAAATGAAATTTTCGAAAAATTGGATTAAGCCCCATCAAAATTGGGATTAGCCAACCGATTAATGCCTGAGTGGTTAAAAAACGTTCTTGAATAAGGCTTGTTCATGGAGTAGGAATTACTATTTGCGATTGACATGAAATCTTAAAGATTATATGACGTTTTAGAGGCTAATAAATACCTCTCAGAATCATTTTTATCTCGTTGGTAGCTTAATAACATATAATCTAAGAGACAAAAATTAACATCACTAATCAGTCTCAAATTTCTCTAACCACTGGCATAATTATATAAATTAGAATTCAATGATGGGAATAACGTCTTATTCAGATTTTCTATAATAAATAAACTGGGGTGTGCGATAGACTTACCTCCACGTGGTGCACCCTGGGCAACGTATACTCATACGGCAAAGTCTATTAACCGGCAGTTGACTTCAAACTAGCATGACCCCGCTGTATGTCATATTTGACTACTTCCTCATTACTCGACTCACCCCTTATATACCTTTGTGTCTGTCTCTTTAACATCTTTGAAACACTCTACCTTTGTGTCTGTCTCTTTTACATCTTTGAAACACTCTTCAAACTTTGTGTCTGTCTCTTTTACATCTTTGAAACACTCTTTTGTTCCCCCCCCCTCCCCCTCTCGACTTTTTTCACTTTGATGTTTTCCACCTTTGTGTCTGTCTCTTTAACATCTTTGAAACACTCTTCTATTCCATCCCCCTCCCCTCCCGACTTTTTTTCACTCTGATGTTCCTTCCCCTCTATGGAGCCTGAAGTCCACTCAAGGGCCAATGATAACTATCAAAACGCCTGCCATTGATTTAAAAATATTTTTCATATCCACAAGTGTTGACGATATGGGGAAGATTTATGATAAAAAGTCATACATGATTGTTAACTTCTCTCTTACACCAGAAGCATTCAACCAGAAAGCACATGGCCACGTATCTCTGCGGACCTATTTAGTATTCTTTAACACCCACCAACCAACAAGTAACTTTGTTTGAACTATCTCCTTCATTAATCTTGACTTGAACTAGAACACATGGAGAGGGCAAATTTGTTGAAATGACGTCCCATAGGTTCACCTTCCATTCAGTATATAATCCAGCAAACAAATTTACCACTTAATTCAAGGCAATTTCAAATATCCAACTATACAGTTAGTGCGAAATTTTTCTCTGAATATACAAACAAATATTGATATGATTAAAATATAAAAATATTAAACGAGGAACGATACAGCTTGAGTTCTAGGTGGACAAAATTGTATCAACCCTCAAAGCAAAAAAATAAAACAGCATGAGTTCAAATAGTAAATTCTTTCTTTTGTACACACACCGACGGAAAGAAAATTATGCTGACTTTGTGGGGAGGAGGGGGGGGGGGCGGTAAAGGAACGAATGGGGTCATAAGTAGTAGAACCGATTCACACACATTCATAGGGAAACCATCGTATCATGGTTGTTGTAATTACCGTGCTGATCGACTCCGTTTGGCAGGTGGAGCAGTAGCAGCCTCCTGTTCACCATTCAAATCGATTATGTACTCAGAGCGAGAAGTGTTTCCCACACCTGTCAGATGAGCACAAAGAAACTCTACCTTCAACCATTCGTAGCCTTGACAACCAGCTGGAGAACTAGACGTATCACTATGACCGCTGGAACGACTAGACGCATTTGATCGTCGCTTCATGAAAGCATGTGTTACTTGATCAGCTGGTGGATAGGGGGCACTGTTGGTCAAAACCTGAAAGAGGAAATATTTATGTCTTTTAGAAAAGACCAATTAAATAGTTTTTCCCACTCAAAGTCCAGCCTTCTTTTCTGGGATTGAGTTTGAATACTACTTAATGGTGTAATACAAATAGAAAAATTCACGGAGCTGATGCTTCTTAATTGAGGAAACAAACAAGCAAAAGAGTGGCGAGAATGTAGAAAAAAAACAATTAGAGGCGGTAAATAAGATGCCTACCAAGAGGATTGCTAATGTGGTTTGAACAAATAGGCGATCTGTTGGCGATGTCTGATGTAAATTTGCATTTTGAAAATAGCAGACGTCCGATCGCATTTCAAACAGCAGAATGTTTCATTATACCATCAACTTTGACAAATACCAGAACTTACTCGTCAAGTGACGAGCGGCTTAAATTCTCCAAAAAACAGCACTGATTTTGAAGTTAACAGAGGATTAGTGCAAAATGAGCACCAATCTGTAGAAACAAATAGAATGTGAGAGCGAAAACAGTTACATTATGTGGTTACCTCATATAATTAAATAAAAGGTCAAGTTAAAAAATGTCCAAGATAAACGTAGTTCCAAAACAAGCAAATCTTCTTAAATAGCTGTCAGCATAATATCAATGTAAGCTAGAAACATTTCAAGGCTTTCTTCAAGTGTGTAAATGAAGTTACGAAATACGATTTTTTGACGATATTTGTTTGAATGCAAACCTATACACTTACGGAAAAGTATTACACAGCACAGTTTTTACAAACAGTATTAAAACTCGCTTTAAACCGAAATCAATAGTCGCAAATAAGCATAATTATGAACACCTGAGGAGTCGAATCGCTACTCCAATTAAGGAAAACTCTACATATAACCAGAGTCAAAATCTTATAAATTCAATCTCCTCTGTGTAGGTAGGAATAAAAAAATGGTCGTTGGGTTATATAATGCGTGTCTAGAATAAAGTGGGATGTGATTGTTTCTACAACCGATACTTGCCTCTAAGTCTCCTGTAGTGCAATTTGATTTTTTCCCCTCAATAACTTAAAGGGAACTTTTAAAAAGGTTGCGGAGATGCAGTTAATTATGCTTTTACGCCTCCATCAATGCCAAAAGTGCAGAGAGGGGGAAAAATTTCATTCCAACCTTCTTGTGACATATGGGCAGGTGGACCCTCGTGCCAGACTATGGCATTTCATTGTCAATCACTTCATAAGAGCTTTGAGTTTGAATAAATATTAAATATGGTAAAATATGAATTTAAGTCCTAAAGTTAAGCATAGTATTGGGTTGGCAACTAATTCATTGCCGTTTTTGTTGACAGATTCACTCTATACTTTCTTTTGTTTTGTTAACGTGGCCAGAGCATCTAACCTATATTTTTTTCTTACTGTATGGGCTTCTAGGTTAATTAGTAAAAAATTTTTTTGTTTAGTTCTTTAGTTTTGTTTTTATCCCAATTTAAAAATGAAAGAACAGGACGTGCACTTCCGACACATTTTATTGTATTACTTCCGAAAAGGCAAGAACGCATCGCAAGCACAAAAGAAGTTATGTGCCGTATATGGAGATGAAGCCTTAAAAGAAAGGCAGTGTCGAAAATGGTTTGAAAGATTTCATTCCGGTGATTTTTCACTGAAAAATTCACAACGATCTGGCCGCCCAGTCGAAGTGGATGAAACCCATATCAAGGCCATTATCGATTCAAATCGTCACAGCACAACACGAGATATTGGAGAGAAGCTCAATGTGTCGTATACATGCATTGAAAAAAATTAAAAACCCTTGGTTATTTCAAGAAACTTGATTTATGGATCCCTCACCAGTCTCCAACATTTCCACCCGATCAATGGCAAGGAGAGAACAGTAGTGGTTTATGCATCCAAAATAACCAAGACAAAATTAGGCTTGTTTTTTTTGTCACAAGCGGCATCGCATGGACACGTAGGCAAAAGTAGGAGTAAAATTGAAGCAGAGTAACACAACTCTTAGAAGAGGGCTTTCCAGACCCCTAAAACTAAGTGCATTTAAAAAAATTCTGCCAATAGAAAAAAGAAAGCACTGTGGATGAGAACGCGAGCGGCGTGGAGGTGTGATTAGAGAGAACCGTTCCTCAAAGGACAGGCCATTTTGATAGCCATGGAAAGGATTTCATAAGTTTTGCATTAGGCAAAATAGGTAGTCATGGAGATGAGGTAGATTCATCTCAAAGGATAAGGATGATTTTGCCCAAGACTAACCCCAACTAGGATATTATCCTCAATCTTGACCCATTGATTTTCTTTATATACAACCTCATTTTGCTTTTGTGAAGAATTTCATTGCCCTACAGAGGAAGCGAAGATCAGATATATTCCCTGAGTTTTAACATCCTAAGGTTATGCCAACCAATGCAGGAAACTGCGTAAGGATATAAGGAATTGACACCTTGCTAAAGCGAAACAGGTAGAGGCAAATAAATCTAATAATCCTGATCTCAGAGCCCTAATGACTTTGATCTGCGGAAAAAAAGTTGTGATATAAAAGCTTGTATGACGACACAATGTAGAAGACCGATAGCAATAGAATGCTTAGACATTTCCTTCACGCGATAGCTAATGTGGCATGTTTAAGAACGGCTTTCCGAGCAAGCAATGATTGGAAGTTTCTTAGATTCAAGAAAAAGACGAAATTGCCCATTGTTCAAACATTTCATTCGACGCTGAATTTTAATTCTGTGTACCACACAACTCGGTTAAATGTGAATGACTTAATAAAAATGAAGCCAGTTGAGAGATAGTCAAGTAATTACAAAATGAAAATAACAAAAATAAATCATCAGAAAAGTGAAACAATTCATTTTAACCAAATTTAAATTTTCCATTTAATCATAGTCTTAACCACTCCACTACAAATATAATTTGATTGCGAAGAGTGCGCTTATCAGACGAAAAAGCAAAATAAATGGGAAAATTAGATCAGCAGGAAAAGAGGAGACCACGTCTCCTATATTTTCTTTCACTTCCTTTCAATCCCAACGGCTGTGTAACACCGTATGAAAGGAGAGAGAGAGTGCGTGCGCACGGTGGCAATGGGGTGAGCGAACACGCAATAAGACTGCAATCAGATAAATCCTCCTCTCCCAGCGAGAGAGCCAATTCTGAATGTGAGCAAGCGCGCGCGTTAGTTTGCTGTTGCACGAGCGAGAAAATCACGACAGCAAAAAGGGCAATATGAGAGTTGAGAGAAAATGATTGTAAAAATATTTCATGGCATACTCAACCAACTATCGCAATATTCGTCAGTGAAGCGAGAAAAGTGATCTAGCGGGAAGAACTGGCTAATAGGCATTATATAAATAAATAAATATATATATATATATATATATATATATATATATATAAATTCTGACAAATGCTCAGAAAATAGGACTTCATTATTAGAAATTAAGCCCATTTCCCAAACTAAATATCATTTCGAAAGGGTCTATAGTGGGCTAGTAGGATGCCTGGGCTGCCAGAATTGGACCATATGATAAACACCTCTTAGCCAACGGCAACTTAAGTGGAATCAGCTTCAATAATCAAAGTGATCTCGTCAGTTTACCTAAACTGACGCAATTGATAGGCTGTCATAGATTAAAGGCGTTTTCTCTCTGGGCTTTACTGGTTTTCAAAAAAAAATTGCAACTACCACTTTTAGGAACTGAGCAAGAAGTCGGCGATGCATTAATCAGAGAACGGACGGGTGAGACCGAAAATAACAAGAATATGAAAGACTATTTCAAGGTGAGAGTCGAAGGCATAAAAGACTTCAAAAAATTACTAAGAGATCAAAATTTTAGAGAATAACAGCAAAGGGCATTATGAGTGACTTTAAGTGAGAGAATGAAAACCGCTGAAGTGTAAAGTACATCAAAGCAAAACACCGAAAATATAACAGAATTATATTACCAAATCTCCTCTCCATTTAATTCTCTGAGTTAAATTTAATAACGCTTGCAACGCAATAAAAACTATATAAGCCCCCTCCCCAACCCACTCCACCGATGAACCATTCTTGCGTGAGAAAGCACATTAGTTCACCGTTGAGCGCGATTAGTGGGCAAGAAATAAAAAAGGCACTTCACTTCATAATAACTGACCATGGAGATGGAAAAGTGATATTTCGATTACGTGGTACGCATGTCGGCGGAGGCTTGCTCCGACATGCCGTTTGTCTAAATATCACCACCGGCATCGAATCGCTAAACTGTGAATGTACTACAAAGAAATACACACACCGAGCGATTATTCTAGTGGGCTGCAACAACTCCACAACGTTCTTAAACCCTCATATCTCTTTTGACACAAATTACCTACTCATCGCGATAATGAATTTATATTTCTTAAAGTCCAAAGTATTTTCTTTTCGTGCCAATATGCTAGAATTAAAATGTCGTTTACTTTGATACTTCTGGAGCTTTCAGCGCTACTGTATTTACACTGATGACTCAGGAAGGAAAGGTAATATGGTAGTTGCGGCATTTCCCACCTCCTGTGTGTGTAACCACGAGATAAAGATCGCATTCTGGGTCTCTGCCTTTTCTTCGCGCCAGTTGGCCTAAATGCTGGTGTACACATACGCACTGAGCAATTAGGCGGAAATATTGTTACTAGGGTAATTGACGAAACAATTCAAACAAGCAGCCTCCGCCGTCACCAAGTGAAACGGCCCAGGGAAAGCGAATCTATTGTGCCAGTTGTAGGATGAAAGTTTGCGATTAAATACGCCATTATGCAAATTAAGGAAGTCCTTGAGCCAATGAACGGAAAAAGGTGCGCACACAGAGGGAATTGATACCGATGACTAACAAACTCCGAACGGACTGATTAAATAGACCCGATTAGCACATTCTGCAGATTAAGTCACCCAGCACTGACCAGTGATTTGAATATGTAATACTTAGTACATTTAATGATAGATATAATCATGGGTGCCCAATATTCGCAAATCAATAAGATTTATAATTCTAACTAAAAGGTGGATAGACATATTTACACTGATGGAAGAAAATAAAAACACGCGCTAAATTCGTTTCTCAGTTTGCGACGGACTTCATCCTGGATAGTGTCCAAACGACACATATTTTTCCCACCATTGGTGAAAGCCGGACCACAGGTCAGACCACATAGAGGGATAACTGATTTATGAGGCCGGGTGCCTTTTGATCTCCAAGAGAAAGGTCGACCGACTTTTCCTACCACATCGTCGCGTCTTGAAGCAGTAGCACACATGTCGAACAGGTGGGTCAAAAGGAAGACAATTTAAGTCTGTATTTTTGAATAAAGCTTCAGGATTGAGTTATAGGGCCTCTTCTTGTGAAGGAGCACATATAAATTAGGTAAAATTATGGAAAATTTTTTTGTCCATGACAACATTACTGTTTATCCCCCTGAATTGTCTATGTGAAGTAATAGAAATTACGCTATAACGCAGCTAGTTCGAGTTAAACTGTAACAAGTGTTTTCTTTCTTCAATGGACGTAATTTCGACTTGTAGAAGGGGAATTTCATACTAGATCTAAGAGGTAAGGCGGAGGTATTAACTCAGCGAAAACCGGAAAGTATATTTTGATGAACTATCTTAGCGTCCCACTTCAAATGAGAACGCAAGTTATGCCAAAGGAAACAGACTTGCTTTGAGATTAGTGAAGACAATTCTTTGCATAACCTATGGCAAATAAACAAGACTGTTGAAATATCTGCTGGGCTATAAAATCAAACTCTGGAATCCTCTTGCCAAAAGTAGATTATTAAGTGAACCGGGGGTGGGGGGGGGGGGAAGGGGAGGTGTTTGCTAGGGGAGATGAAGAAATAATAACTGCATCACGGCGTCACTTAATCGAATTCACGTCGAAATGTCAGAATAATGAGTATGAGTGGAAATATTGATTGGAGCAGAGGAAGCAGACAAAAGCTTTCCGAATAGTGCAAAAAAAACACAAAGATGATCAATTTAATAGGTTTAATACGTGGTACCCTAACATGGTACTGTTGGTAAGTTACCCACTGAGATACGATAATTAAAAAGCCAGGGAAAACCCAGAAACCACAACAACAAGGTTGTCAATTTTCGCGTTATAAGTGGTGATAGGACATACGATCTATTACTTTTTTGACTGGCAAGGAGTGCTACATGACGGATGAAGCGAGTCTACTTTATTTATTCACTTACTTTGGGAGACATCCAAGATGGATATACACCATCACGAGGCAGTACAGGACGCATTCAAGTGGTGTAGTTCTAGAGAAGATATAAGCAAAGCATTCACCAATACCACGTCAAAATGAGAAGTGAAACAATAGGACTGGGGAAAAGAGCAATACTCCTCTCTCCCCATAACGTGTACTTTCATGCATTACCAAATCAACCGGGTTCCTTAATGCACCTCCTTTTTAAATAAAGGCAGGAGAAATACTATGCCCCTGTTCACTTCTCTTTCCACACCTATAAGCGTACTTTACTATTTTACCTAAGTGATTAATACACCTTGAAGTGTCCTTAATTCTCTACTGTATTGATTTCATTGATCTGATCGCGATCCACTGGAGTGGTGGTCCAGTGAATTAGAAATAAAAACTTCCAACTCATCATATGAACCTACTTAATTTATTCTTTAGAAAAAAAATAAAATGGACATTTCATCAAAAAAGTTATCCCAATCATATACTTGTAATGATTATTACTTACATTAATACAATTCTTGCGTTAAATATGTAGACCACACCGTCTTACATTTACATATAAAAATAATTTAATAAACTAAATTCCATCTCCCAATCTCTCAATAGGCTAGTATGTACACTAATGACGAGAATAATCAGCTATTCTTGTGACAGTGGCCTATCTGAAGGTAGTCACTCGAATTTGTTCGCAAATTAACTGAAAAGGTTACTTCTTGCTTCAGTTTCTGACTCCTCTCAAGTTCCAAAATTAAATTATCGTTTATTTCCATTTAACCACCCCCCCTCCCCCACCCTCCAATTCTCTGCTTACAGGAAAGTCAACTTGGAAGTAGGTTAGATGGTCAGAGAGTGAGGACATGTGATATTCACAAAACAAGATGCTCTCAGAGTCTGAACGCCCCCCCCCTCCCTCTACCCTCCTGAGTGCGTCCTTTATCTAAGCCGCTCTTTCACGAGAGTACCCCCACTTGCCTCGCCGTATTTCTTCCACCTTGTCAAAAAGGTCTATTATCGGGTCCTCCTTTCTTTTTAGGTCTAAGTCGGAAATATATCACTCTTTGAGCACATTTAGACGCCCTAATGACTTAAATTACCTTATGTGTTCATAAAATGGCACGATTTATATGAGTGGGTGCTTTCGTCTCAAAATTTGCGTTCATTGGCCCTTAGTAAAGAGAGTGGGGTCTTCATAATGGTTGCTCCCTCCCTCTCACCACCTCCTAAATATTATTTATTTAGCAGCCATAAAGAGTGCTAACATTCCTATGTCCATTCATCGGGCACTTGACCATTCTTTTTTATTTATTGCATTATCCACTACGTCTCTTGTCCTTGCTTTTTTCGTCTAATTGCTACTTTAATGAGCGTGAATGGTTCTTCCACATTCTATAAAATTCTGAGCCTCTGCGAGGCTAATGATTGTATGAAACCTGTTTACCTATATCCAATCTGGAGCCTGTTAAGAATCGATTTTCATTTCTTCTACATTCCAGACTGAATAAAGTTCAAGAAACCCACAACTATGGGGCAGAAAGTGCTTTTTAAACCCACACTTGCAACATCCTAACTTCTTCCTTTGATACAGCCACTTTATCAAACAGGAATCCTATTAGCCTAGAGTTGATCTTGTTGAAGAAGGTAAGCCAGAGCAATTGGCCATCTGTACTTTTAACTCCGGTAGCTAGACATACTAAATGTACTATTTCTATTCTCAATGGCAACGATTGTCACGTTTTTTGAAATGGAACGTTTCTTATAAGTGCGGGTGTTTATCACTGTGAATTAAGCCAATAGATAATGAATAGATATATAGATTCTCCTCTTCCCTCCCATTCACCATAAAGAATAATTTGTTGGGAAACGTGAGTGGAGACAAGTGAGCACTAACATTTCCGTATCCGTTTACCGAATTAAATGCATATCTCGCCCTTTTTCCTCCCTCCTATTTATTCCAGCAATTAGTACTACCCTTGCCAGAAAAAATCCTTCCCAACCTCCTTTTGTGCCAATCTGGACAGCAACACTTGCTGTAATGCCCACTAGTTCTTCCTTCTTTGCTCTCATTGACTTGTTTCAATATGGAAGGAGTATTTAAATGGAGATTTTGGAGCTGTTTCCCCATTCAGATAATTGACAATGGTATAAGCAGATTTACCATTCGATTTTCATTATATGGGTAAGTAAATATACCTCCTCCCCCCCCCCCCCCCCCCCCTACCAATGGCATAAAAAAGTAAAGTGGAACATTATAAAGGATTGACAACGATGCTAAAGGCGTTAAAACCATGGTTGTTTTTCCTAGAACACTGAATTTTAGATGAGTCAGACAATTCAACATGGGATAGCGACTCTGGTCTGAAATACAGACTCACAAAATCGCTATAGAAAAATTCATAGGTAAGTGTGTCATCGACATTTTGACGATGAAGTTATTAATGGGAGACTCATTCACGCGAAATAGCAAATCCATGGTCAGCTGACAGGCACAGACATTGGACTTAGAAAGTAAACAGATACTCACAGTTGCAGAAAATAAACCAAAACAGGTAATTTGGAAGGTAGAAATTTTACAGCAGGCGTGAAGGCAAAACAAATTACTTCCCAAAGTTTAAGTTCAAAGCGATTTTGGAGAAAATCATGAATATAAATAGGAAATAAATTACAAGGACGAAAGGAAGAACGTATAGGGATTGATAGAATAAATTAGTCCCCCCCCTCCACACTTTCAGAAAAAAAACGAGAGTCAAAGATATATGTGTTGCAAATAACAGTTGGTTAGCCACTAGAGATCAGACAAAAGCAACATCGAAGAGGATGAGGAAATGCTCGCGATAACCATTCACAACGAAACGGAGTTACTCAGAATGAGAAACATTCGGATTAAATTTATGGGGATAGAGGGGAGCAAGCTGAATAAACATAAGACCAGTTGGATCAAATGTGAATTTCTGATTATTTTGACACCTTAAAGCAAACATGTCATTCTGTTGAATACACTACCGTGACAGCAGGCGAGTTTAGAGGACAAAAAAATTTTTTGGCAAAGAAATGATAATGCTATGCAGTGAAGATAAATACACCTAATCATTAGATGAAGAGATCCTTATATTAAAATAATGATCCATCATGAGATACTGCTGAATGGGAGGCATTCCCTAATCGGTGGTTGTCTGATGAAAAGCCTCCCATATTGTTACCCCGAAACGAGTACGAGAACGGTTATAAAGATCATTCTCAGCCACAATAGGGCCGAGCATGTTAAAGGCATTAACAGAATTAAAATTTCCTGTCTGATGCATATTCATTTTGGAATGACGTAAGCACAAATAGTCATGGCAAAGCGCACTGACGTCAGTTCCCTAAAGGAAGGTTAACAAGCTGATTTGATTAAGACAGCCAACGTTGAGAAAAGCGGAGGAGGAGGAGGGAGGGGGGGGGGGGGGGGGGGGGGGGGGGGGGGAAGATCCGACGTAGGACAAATTTTTTGTGCAACCGTCAACATAGTGAAAGCATAAATTAAATTGAAATAATTTGCACCACGACAACAACGTCCAAAAGGTACATGTTTCTTGGGAGGAAAAACGATATCCACCAATATCGCCACATAATCGAAACAGGTAACTTTATTTTAAATAAGGGGGTGTGCGATAGACTTACCTCCAAGTGGTGCACCCTGGGCAATGTATACTCACACGGCAAAAAAAGTCTATTAACCGGCAGTTGACTTCTCACTTCAAACTACCATCACCCCACTGTATGTCATATTCGACTACTTACACAGTACTCACCTCACCTTTTTTCTACCTTTGTGTCTGTCTCCTTTACATCGTTAAAACACTCTTCTGTTTCCCCCCCCCCCTTCTCGACTTTTTTTTTCAATTTGATCTTCCTTCCCCTCTGTGAAGCCTGAAGTCAACTAAAGGGCTAATAACAACCATCAAGATGCCTGCCATTTGATATAAATAACTTTTAAATAATAGTGGATTAGACCAAGACGAGAGCTCTACATCTGCAGCATCTGATGACCTTTAAGGTTAGTAGTATGAATACTAGGATTGAGATTTCAGATTTGACCACAGAAAGTTGAGCTTTCGAAGTAATCGCAGAGAAGACTAGATTAGGCAAGTGGGTAAGATCAGAAGAGCCATTAAAATGGATGACTCAATCTGGCCGAAATTTTGAGTTCACTCAGGTGAATTGTAACAATCAGGGAGAGAGAGAGCGTGCGCGCGAGGACTATAAAAGCTATTAAACAGATGCGTAAGCCGCCCCCACGTATTAATCATTCCGATAAATTTATTATTAGTGAAACTTTCTCTCTCAATCATCTTATTGAAATAGTAGAACAAGAGCAGGTTGTATCACGCACGCTCCCAAAATTTATTCCTTATCAACGAACGATGGAAAACCAGCCTTGTGCTAATCGCGAAAATGGCTCTTACAATCAAATACATAGTCAGTGTATGATTTCAGCTTAGAGGAAACAAACTCTGAAGATGACTGGAAAAATTGAGAGAGCTATGAGTGGAAACTCCAATTAAACTCTCCGGATCGAAATGTTGCATTTAAGTAGCAGAATGAATAAATATCACAATGTCAAAGAGAAGGACTTTCATTTATCCCAGCACATTCCCAACCGCTACCATAAAAAAAACTAACAAAAATAATGAATTGTGGATTTTAAAATGCTTCCAGAAGATGGACCCCATTGAACGTAGGTACTCAATATGTTTTTGTAAAGCTATGTCAAGAAACACCCAGAAATGGGAGTTGTTCAAAGATCAATAGAATGGTAGCAAAAATAACACCTTACACATAGTGACACATATTATCCCCAAACAGAAAACATTTCAGTTCAGGGTAGAAGGATTACACAAAGTAGAGAGTAAAATAACAAGCTTTTAGTAACGATATGAGCCTTTCATAAATGAAGATTTGCTCCCAATAATAAATAGACAACCAGAACAAGTGTAAATTACATTTGAATTGAGGCAAAATTATTTCATTTCCGTAAAATTGAAAAAAAACATAGGGGATGATGAATCAGCTTTCTGCAAGTTATCGTCAATTGGAGAGTAATGGAAAATTTCAACGGTGGAAAATACACTCGGTAACCGCATCCCCACACATTTGAAAAGTGGTAAACATCTTTCAAGATAAAATAATGAGCGTGAAAAATGCATTAGCAGTTATATTAGCACCTATCATATTGATTGCAGACTCCTTTCCATTTGTGGATGTTTGACTACGATGAACACGGAGTTCAGACAGAAAATGGGTTAAGTTTTATAAGCCAAGATTGCAAGATCTTCTAAAGTTCAATGACAGTTGTGGAAACTAGGCAATTATGGCCTAGTGAAGTCCAAGTAGACCAATGACCATCCGTCATGAGAACCATGAGAACAGAGGGCGCATAAAGAGTTAAGTAGTTTAACTGTTGATAAGACATTTCCAATAGGTGGCACTGGTCAAGCATCCTCTTTGTCAAATTGTTAAGTGCCCCCCCCCTCCCCACTCCTATTCTCGAAACAAAGAAAAGTAATTTTTCACTTTAGACGGAGAGTCTGCCGGTATCGGGTTCACTCATTCCGTTTCCAAAACTATATATTAGTCATTTAAGGAAGTAAATAGTTTAGATAGATTCACTTTAGTCTGGGATTTGGTTCATAGCGTCAAGATCAGAACCTTCGTCTAAGTATCAACAAATTTGAATCATGCTTTTTGCTTTAAGTACCAACGAAATACAAATCCATACGCATATAAAATACGGTAGTGTAATTGAAACCAAGTGAAAAGTAACTTTTAAAACCTAACTGAACACCGATAGGCAAACAACTGTAAATGTTAGAGTAAGCTCCGGCTCAAATGTCTTTGAGAGTACTCGGTGGAATTTAAAAAGAAATTTGTGGTGAATTTGACATCAGGAATTGAGATGGAAAGGTTTTAGATAAAGGGGGGGGGGGTAGACACACAGAGAAGGGAGTGACATGTAGTCCCCTTCATTAGCGAACTTTAATTAAAGACTTAACATTACTCGACTCTGGTTGAAAATATCAAAATTTTAACAAAAAACTGGAATAAGTGGACAAAGTTCAGACAATACAAAGCTCCATGAACCCATAAGGGGGTAAGAAAAGGTCTCGCCAGACACAAACCTCTGTATATGCACCATTCCACTACCATCTTGTCTAAACTACTATCTGCAGGCTTCCCTAAGCGCGAAGAGAAGTGCATAATTTAAGGGAAAAGACAGTTGATTTTGGGCATTCAGCCGTCAAAATTCGTACGAGAGCCATTGTGAATGACTTAATGGATTTTGCAGATGTCGAATGTACTAACTTTTCAATAACGGCTTCAAACAGGTGAGATTTACAACAGGTGTGCCGGTTCGACGTAAAATTCGAACGTCCTGTCTGGAAGACAGTTATTAATTCAACTTTGAAGTTAAAAGTGCGAATGAGTTGGCACTTGCGTTTGTAACAGCGTGTACTTCCATAAACACGATGAAAATGCCTAAATCTGCGCTAATTCCACTCGCTTTTTTCTTCCCCTTTTACATATATCTCCATCTCAACCAATATCCAGTAAATCAGTATTGGTGATACCCTGCTCTCATTCCAACAACTTATTTGAATTACATATAACCCCTCCCCCCCCCCCTCCGACCCCCCAAAAATAATTACAAACCATCAAATCCGTGGGACTAGACTTGTAACAAATCCTATACCAGCAAAACACAAAGGAATTTGTTTTTTTAAGTGAACTAAAAACATGGCTACGACAAATAAGGGAACGGACTAATTTCTGTCTTGTCTATTAAGCTGATTAGCAAACCGTCTAGGTAAACGGAAGGGGAGACTTTATATAACATATAAAACACTTGACAATCGACTTTGTATTGAAATAAACATTTCTTTTTTCTGCAATTTTTACCCATCTAATTTCAAATGGCCCATTAAACTCAACTTGAATCAGAGCAAAATTAACTCACAACTGTGGCGTAATATAAGAACCGACAATACGCCACTCGAAGTGGCCTAATTCAGCGCGAAACATGGAAAACGAGACAGAGGCTAAAAATAGGATTGTTTGTGCGAAAACAACAAGCAAAACAATTGAAAATTGAATAGTGTTGAATTTGAATTCGACAAGTGGATTTCAAGTGGGTCATAGACCCCCCATACACATATATACACTAGGTGATTGAAACAAAGTTTAGCCATTTCATCTACGGTTTCAGTCACAATTAAGTCCGTTATTAAACGTCCAAATGATTGGGGGAAAAAGTATAATATCACACAAAACCCAAGAGAGATGTACGCCACGTCTTCAATCCCAATGAGCAAACATTTTTCAATTGAATTAATAACAAAGTTCTTCTTCAAATCTTCAACAACAGGGGGGAGATAACAGGTTCTAAGTATCATCATGAAAGCTTACCAGAGTCATGACCTTGGGTAAAGAGTGACTTCTTAACTCAAGCTAAATGATACAGCAAGCGTAATCGTCCATAAAGAATAAAATTTGGAAACGCAAATAGGCAGGGAAAACGATAAGGACAAAATGAATAAAATGTTGCCCCAAAAGTAACGAATAGGAGAGTCTTGGTATCGAGAATAATATTTAGATTGCAATATTAGTTAAACTAAGTACCACCGACGAGCTAACACCAAACAAGGAGCCTTGCCGGGAGACAGAAACGTGGAAGAGCCATTTGGCGTGGTCTTTAGTCCGCTTAAAACAAAGACAACAACGATCAGAGAAAGGTAATTAGAACAAACTGTACAATGACTACCTATTTTTGACAAATGGGTACCTTTGAGGCATGAGTTATGGAGGGGGGAGTGGGGGGGGGTAAAGTAAAGGAGCAGAAAAGGAATGCACGGGGTAGACATCCTTTGAGCTGGAAACTTCGTGAATGAGAATCGACACTCAAAGGCAAAAATTTACCACCAATAGACTGGACCAAAATAACGGAAAGATATGGAGAGTGAGTCAAATCTTGGGAGAGAAGATTGAAACTCAGCCATAGAGAAGTAGATTTGCTTTCGCAAGGGTTAATGAATGCCAACAGGAATAGGACACATATTAGAATAAAAAAGACCGTTACTTCTCTTTTCTCAGAATGGTGAGAACTAAATACCATTCAACGTGATTCAGTTCACGCAAGTTAAGTAGAGAAGACATCAAAATAGAGAGAAATGAATTCAATCTAGATTTTAATAAAGTGAAGACGAATGAATAGTTGCTGAACCCAAACAGACTCCACGCAGATTTGTCTTGAGACAAGGATGAATATTAGGGAGAGAGAAACAACACACAAGAGGGGACTGAAAGGCTAAAAAAAACTGGACATTATTCGCTATGGCACAATCAATAAGACTACTTGAACCTCCCTATAAAGTGATTCAGCACACTTACTAAGGGACAGTTTGTAATACAAAAAAGGGGGAGGGCTAAAAAGTTCATCTGTAATTCTATAGGTTGCCAATTAAAGTCCAGAAAATGAAATGCCATAGATTTCTGAACTGTTTACATTTGCCCAGCTGAAATGAATGCCATTGTACGTTAGGAAACCTAAACTTCCTTTTTTCAAGAAGTGGGAGTTTTAAATGAATCATAATTGGTCTAGGACACTATGAAACAGCCAACCAATCAATAGAGGGAAATTCTATTTCTTATGAATGGATTAAGTAGAAAAGTACAGAACTTTATAAGCCATTTATCACCATACAATTTTGGTCTCTTCGGTATGGTACAATAAAACAGTGCCCATGCAACTTCTCCAAATATTGCAGTATTTCATTAAACTGATGAATCATCCACATCGTTTCAGCTTTAGGCTGATGATCTTCGCTGTGGAGTAGAAGGAAGGCAGTTGAGGGAGACAAAATTATAATTAGATTCAGGAAAAAACGTCATTTGTGAAGAATTTGAGAAGAAAAAAAGGCAACGGAGAACGGAAACGGCAAGAGAAAAAAATGGACAAGCTTAAATTGCTGGCAAGATTGGAATTAAATTTGCCTCCAATTCACTTGGCATTTAAGATGAGACATACATAAGCCATTGAACAGATTCTGAATGAACACGCGGTCTTGAAGTGAGAACGAAGAACAACAGCGAATAATTGACGTAGAAAAAGGCAAAACCACTAAGGGTAAAATAAAACTGACCAAATTATAATTTTCTTCGCAGATTATTAATGCAGACGAAATTGAATTTTATTACAAATTTTCATCATCAAGGATTACCAAATGCGCTCGGGGGTGGGGGTGGGGTCTAACGGCAATTCTCGAAGATCTTGGAAATAAGTACACAAGCATCATCATCATCTGCATACAAACCAATAAATTTATACTTTCAAGGTGTATTGATACCTTACAACTTTCTTGAGCATTCTGATGCTGGAATATCTTTATTCAATCATGCCATAATTCGGGAACGATTCTAAATCAATAAACCTGCCCATTAGTCTAAATCGAGGCTTTCAAAGAATGTACCATTTTCAAAGAGCCCACATATGTGAACAATTTCTCCATTATAAAAGCTTGTGTAATAAAGGTATGACCACACACAAACTGTAGGAAACAATTGGACAATGGTCCTAGTTATGCCTACCAGAACACCATAAAATGTGCGTGCACACACACACACACAGTTTGGTATTGGCCAAACGGAAGTAAGCAGCATACACGAATTGGAATAGACTAAATCAAGGACCTTGAAGGTAGGAGATAAGTCCTAATTCAGCTATACCCACCCACCATATTAAACAAGCAAACAGAAAACAGAACGTGGTAAAAAATAAAACAAGCATAGCAATAATGCAACCCGCGTGATATGAAATGGGGCGAGAGAGGGGGAGGGGGAGAGAGAGGAGGGAACGAACTTTAATGTACTAAGTGGTAATCTAGGTGCGGCTGTTGGGGTGGAAAAAGTAGCAAACTGAAAAACAACAGGTTGAGACAGTAAACAAAGAGCTCCTTTGCGGTATTGTGTAAACAAATAGGGGTATATCATGGTATCTTATAAATCAATAATTAATGATTGGTTTTTATCAAATAGTGATTTAAAAGTAACCCCCCAGTTTTAAATACCATTCATTAAGTAATTTGAAATTCGATTACATACATGAGTTTTGGTCGGAAGTCTCTTAAGCTGTTTGGAATCAATTATTGAGAATCTACGACTTTGAGATTTGCATAACAGATTCTGACACCGTTGCATCTCAACAAGAATCTCCCATCAGCCTTGCACTCAGACATTTGAGTTGAAAACTTCCAATCCCGACGATTTGAGCATTTAGCAGTCTGGGGGGTGCTTATTTTATTTACTAAATTAAACCGGTACCTTAATGAATGTCTAAACTCTAAACATTTCAGTTTCATGACATGCTCATTCTACACACAATGGTCATTGTGGTCACCCCTATAATCTCATTAATACTAATTCCCAGATTGACGCCCAAATAAAGGTTGTAAGGCAATAGATGTTTAGTGTTCAGTCGAGGTGAATAATGAATAAATTATGGAAGTAAGCGATATAAGGCAGCAGTTTTTTCGAGTTCTTACATAGTTTCAGCAATTATCCCGTAAGCAAATAAGCCAAAAGTGCCGTTCGAAATGCCCGAAAAAGTACCATTAGTGGGATTTAATTAACTAATTCAACAAGAAGTTACAACATTCGGATCTTTCGATATAATTATGGACAATAGAGATAGCAAAGCGGAAAACGCAGAAAGTTATACCAAATATGAATGAGGCATTAGTAATGGTGACCCCAAAGCTAACAGTATATGCCGTACAAATCTACTTTCGAACCATTACGCATAATTAGATAACCCAAACATAATTTATCATGCTTTTCACTAAAAAAGGAACTATGCGGTGACAGAAAATGCTCCCCACATAGAAACAGAAAAAGCGCCTACATGAAGGAGACAGAAGAGAGCATGACTCACTAACAAGGCACAAAGTCTGAAGCAGGCAGTGAGATGAAGTATGGGGAGGGTTAGGAATGACTCATAGAGGAGGAAAAACGAGTAATGATGGTGCGTGAGGGGAAGTGAGGGGGGGGGGGGGTAGAGGGGAAATATAAGAAGTGATGCTTAGTGCACACACATGGCTAAGGGCGGCATTTTTTACATGTACGATGTACCCTAAAGGTGATATTGAAGTCAGTAGATAGGAGTGGGAATTTTGTGATAAAATGATACTATAATCATGCGTTCGCCACTGAATGGTCATATTTGGGTGTACGAATAATAAACATAGATTGCAATAGTCTGATGAGCAGTCATACAAATGCACTAAACAAAAATTGTAATAAAGGAGACCCAAGGGTCGATTTTAGCGTGACTCTCGTGTTGGCTACCTCCACATTTCAAAGCGTCACAACGATCCAAACGGACTCTGATATGAAAATTGTGATAGGCTGGAAGGTCAAATGCCTCAGGAAGAAGATAAAGTGTATAGAATGAAGGTATATATCACCTTCATAAAGGGTGTCAATAATTTATTCGGTACCGCTAGTCTTTCCTTTACAAGAATTCATATAAATGACCACATTTCCAACAAGACTTTACTACAAATAGACAGGAGAATAACGATTTGCCCATTGGAATAGCACCAAATGGTTTACGCCTTCTAAACAGAATAAGCTAGCTGTATGACACTAAAGACTATAATTGAAACCATGACAAATCAAAGACAATTGATCATAGAATGATCCAACTGAATTGCTAAGGAGAATTTGGGAAATAACGGTTTAATTCAGTCATTTCAAATGGTGGATATCCCCACGAGAATTCAGGTTCATACCCTATGGAATAAATTTCACAAATAACTCCATTAATCTCTCCCACAATAAAAAATACGGACATAATAGATAATGGTAAACAGCTGATAACTAACCTTCCCACTGCCATATTCGATTATGCGCCTAAAACTGCTTTCTCGATCACAACCGGGTCCAAATACAACTTTCCACCCCTCAAAAGCCTTTCCACCAGCTTTTCGCCAATGTCGTGCTGCTTTGGCGAGTTCTCTCAGTTGTACGCAACTAAGAGCACCTGAAACACCTGATCTACCAGAATTGGGAGCAGGAGAAAGTTGTATCAGAAGAGGTTCAGTCCCCGGTCCACCCCATTCGTAGGCCTCTTCTGGGAGCCAAGTATTCGCTGCAGCACATGCATCCAAGTAAGACTTGTGCAGAATCCATCGGCCACCGGCTAGACACATGAGGTACTTCTCGCAACGACCTAGAATTCAAAATGCTAAAGCTACTAAAAAGTATAAGCAAACGACCCATTCCAAAATAGAAAGTAACTGACTTCATGCAAACTGCTCAATACTATAAAAGTAGACTTACTCGGAGAATTAATAATAAGATGTGTGGTGGCCTCACCAACCGTCATTCCAGTATCTAAATCTGCGCCAAGTTCAGTGATGATGGCCTGATAGCGCACTTTTTCATCCTGATTTACACCACTGATAGAGAATACCCGAGGCTTATTGGAGTTTACAGTGTTTGGTTGATTCGTAGACGGTCTGGGTGTCCTGAAATAGAACGAAATTAATACTACGATACTACTAAATAAATTTAAGTACGCAATAACGGCTTACTTTACTGAACTCGAGGGATTTTCGCCAGGTTTGTTGAATTCATTAAAAGATTTCCTCTTCTCTTCCTGGGGAAAGGGCAGTCTTTGCACAATCTGAGGAGAATCCTCATACTGCCAACGAACCTATAATAAAATGGCGATATTCGTACTAGTCGCGCGGGTTCATATTAGAGTTAAATTTGACAAATCATGGTTGCGACTTCGCGAAGATAAACTTAAGTTCAAACGCAAAAAATTTTATTTCTTAAATCACCATCAACTTTGTTGAAGAGAAAGTAAACACGTTAAATGCCTAAAAGCCGCAAGTTGTAAGAAGGGTGCATGAGGGTAAAGGTAAAATATAGGACGTTCTGAAGGTCAAATAGGGTCCTGGAGAAGTGGCTGAACTGTTCTAAACTGAATATCCACTTTCTCCAATTCTACAGATGGACAGAGAAGAGGTTAAGTGATTTGATCATTAATCTCCAGGCGGCTTGTTGCTTTAATGAGCGCATTTTAAACATTTAGATGATTCTTCTAGCTATTGCTTTGAAGCTCCTAAGACAAAACACTATACAAGAAGTAATAATGGTTTTCGAGGGGACAATTTTGAAAGAAAATTAAGCCAATGGCACAGAAAAGAAAATTACAAGTCAAAGTTTAATTTATTTTTGGACACTTTCTCATGAAAGGCAAATCTCCAAAGAGGACCAGATAAAACTAAGTACATAAAAGTATCGGGGTTTTCCGATGTTCTTCTTAGGTGAAATATGTTACTTATGTATAATCGCCCATGGGCGCTTCTTCAAGTGGGTGGTTATTTGGTTCCAAAAATAGTTTCATGAAATGAAATTTTCCGTTTAACCGCCATGGGCGGACTTCCGGAAAACCCAGGTAATAGTTTAATCCTTTTGAACCCCTATAACACCAACTAACAGCAATATGCTGAGAACTAAGCACAAAGATAGGTTAGAGTTCACTTAAATATACAACTTTGAGCGAACTAAAGTTGTTTGAATATATTAAAAAGATATGTCCAATGACAGTGGAAAGTCAATCACTACGATCGCCACGGCTTAAAGAAAGTTTAACAGATACGAAGACGGTAGGGGATTTGAATAACGCATTAACTATAGCCG